>CM035841.1:15105075-15259180 GCA_020510985.1 Pholidichthys leucotaenia | reverse complement strand
GATTTAATTTCCCTTACAGAGGCTTGGTTAGGACAAGAGGATTATGTTGGTTTAAATGAATCAACTCCCTCTGGTTATTTAAACTGTCAAAATCCCAGAAGTTCTGGTCGTGGAGGAGGAGTAGCAGCAATTTACCATTCCAAATTACTAGTTAATGTAAAGCAAAAAACATGTTATAATTCCTTTGAGGGCCTGGTCCTCAGTATTGGGCACTTTAGCAATTCCAGGTTAAACCCAATTTTATTTGCCATAGTTTATCGTCCCCCATCAACCTATTCAGAATTTTTATCCGAATTTCCTGATTTCTTAGCTGATTTAGTGCTGAAATCTGATAGAATAATTATAGTAGGGGACTTTAATATACATGTGGATGTAGATAGTGACTGCCTTAATGTGGCTTTTAATTCAATATTAGACTCGATTGGGTTTTCTCAGAAAGTAGGAAATTCTACTCATTACCTCCACCATACATTGGACCTTGTTCTGACATATGATATGGCATAGAAATAGAAAATCTGGTAGTGTCTCCTCATAACCCTGTACTGTCAGACCATTGTCTGTTAACCTTTGATTTTACTATTTCTGACTATTTGGCTCCTAAAGAAAAATATTATCACAGTAGATGCCTCTCAGATGATGCTGTTTCCAAATTTATGCAGATTGTTTCCTCTATGCCATGTGTCAACACAACGGAAATAAGCTATAGACAGCTTGCTCCTTCTGTAATTGATAACATGGTGGATAGTGTTTCAGCTTCTCTACATCAGGCTCTAGACTTGGTGGCCCCCTTAAAAAAGAAAAAGTCTAATCAGAGATTTTTAACTCCTTGGTTCAACACAGAAACTCGTAGCTTAAAACAGAAGACTCGTCAATTAGAAAGAAAATGGCGCTCTACTAATTTAGATGAAATCTATTTAGCTTGGAGAAATCATCTTTTAATTTATAAAAAATCTCTTAGAAAAGCTAGAACGAGTTATTACTCTGCATTAATAGAAGAGAACAAGAATAATCCCAGGTTTCTTTTCAGTACTGTAGCCAGGTTGACAAAGAGTCAGGACTCTGTCAATCCTAGCATCCCCTTAGAGCTTACTAGTCAGGACTTTATGAACTTTTTCAATAATAAAATTTCATCCATCAGAGATAAAATCAATCAGATTCTTCCCACAGTTAACTTAAATACTGTAACTACTACAACTCCTTCTATTGATGTCTGTCTTGATGAGTTTACTCCAATCGACCTTTGTGAGTTAGACAAAATAGTTTCCTCATCCAAACCTTCAACTTGTCTTTTAGACCCTATTCCTACCAGGTTATTTAAAGAAGTCTTCCCACTTATTGGTAGCTTTATTCTTCATATAATCAATTCTTCATTAACTTTAGGCCATGTACCGCAGGCTTTTAAAACGGCTGTAATTAAACCCTTACTCAAAAAGCCAACGCTAGATCCAGGAGCTTTAGCTAACTATAGACCAATCTCTAATCTCCCTTTCATTTCAAAAATCTTAGAAAGAGTTGTTGCTATGCAATTATTTGACCACCTGCAGGGAAATGGTTTATTTGAGGAGTTTCAATCTGGGTTTAGAATCCATCATAGCACTGAAACAGCCTTAGCGAAGGTCACTAACGACCTCCTCATTGCATCTGATAATGGACTAGTTTCTGTACTTGTCCTTTTAGATCTTAGTGCAGCTTTTGATACTATTGATCATAATATTCTACTTGATAGATTAGAACACTATGTTGGACTTAATGGAACTTCGTTGCAGTGGTTTAGATCTTATTTATCTGATAGGTTCCAGTTTGTTCATGTAAATGATGAGTTTTCTCTCAGCTCAAAGCTTAGTCATGGAGTTCCACAGGGATCTGTGCTTGGCCCTACTCTTTTTAGTTTATATATGCTTCCGTTAGGCAACATTATTAGAAAGCACTGTATACATTTTCACTGTTATGCAGATGACACACAATTATACCTGTCAATGAAGCCAGATGATACTAATCAATTAGCCAAGTTAGAAGCCTGTCTTAAGGAAATCAAAGTTTGGATGACTTGTAATTTCCTGCTATTAAATTCAGATAAGACTGAAGTCATTCTTGTTGGTCCAAAAAACCTTAGAAATTCCTTTCCAAATCAAACTTTCAGTTTGGATGCAGTTACTCTTTCTCTTAATAGCTCTGTGAGGAACCTTGGAGTTATTTTTGATCAGGATTTGTCCTTCAATTCACATATTAAATTTGTTTCTAAGACTGCCTTCTATCATTTGCGTAATATTGCCAAGATTAGGAGCATCTTGTCTCAGAGTGATGCTGAGAAGCTGATCCACGCTTTTGTTAGCTCGAGATTAGATTATTGTAATTCTTTATTATCAGGTTGTCCTAAAACATCTTTAAAAAGTCTTCAGCTGATCCAAAATGCTGCAGCAAGAGTTTTAACAGGTACTAGAAAGAGAGATCATATCTCTCCGGTTCTGGCCTCCCTTCATTGGCTTCCCATAGAGTTTAGAATTAAGTTTAAAATCCTTCTTCTTACTTACAAAGCTCTAAACAATCAGGCTCCTTTTTATTTAAAAGATCTGATACTGGACTTCCGGTTATGGCTGCCACGTAGGACGGACGTGTCTCGCTCTGCTCTGCTCCTGGAAAAAAAAAAATCGGCAAATAACTCTCTCATTTGGGACAGAACGTATCCCAGCATTTGGGCGAAGATATGTCGGCGAAGCCTAAGGCTGGAAAACCAGGAAAAGGAAAAAGCGAGCCGCCGAAACAGTCCAAATTAACGGACTTTCAGGTCTGTGACGCAGTAAACAAAACTCCATATATGGCGGAGGAGGCTGGCAACGCTGCGATATCTGCGGGGTATGGCGCAGATGCGCTGATGGCTGCCATGAGTTCAATGAGAGCGGACTTTTCCTCTAGATTTGATGGGATTATGACAGCGTTGGAAGGAATAAGAAAGGAATTGGGTGACTGTGTAGAACGAACGGCGCAGATGGAGCTCCGTCTCGCTAGTGCTGAAGATGACGTCACCCGTCTTCAATTAAAGGTGCGCACTTTGGAAAAAAAAAATAAATCTCTGGAAGATAATATTTTGGATTTGGAATCTCGGTCGAGACAGAATAATTTGAGGCTGGTGGGTCTTCCAGAGGAATCAGAAGGTCGGGACGTATGTTCCTTTCTGGAAAAGTGGATTCCGGAGGTGCTGGGCAGCGAGGAGTTGCAATCAGCAGTGATTCTGGAAAAAGCACATCGTATTGGCCCACGGAGAGATAAGGGACCGCCGAGGACCTTAATTATGAAGTTTCTTAGCAACAGAGACAGGATGAAGATCTTCAACGCTGCACGAGCTAAAAAAGGAGAGATTAAACACCAGGACCAGCAGGTGCGGTTCTACCCAGATTTGGCCACAGGAATCCAGCAATTGAGGAAGCAGTTTGATCCTGTACGTAAGGAGCTGCGCAACCTTGGGATTCGTCATGGTGTAATCTATCCTGCGAGACTGCTGACCACGTATGAGGGCAGAACCCACATCTTCAAGACCCCAGAGGAGGCGCAGGAGTTCATCAAGAAGATCAAAGAAGAAGAAGAGACTGGTGGGAGCTAAGCATGAACAAAATATAAGGTAGAATAATTAAGCATTTGCACAGGCATCTGACTGACTTGAAGTAAATAGTAAGTTTACAAAATATAGATTGTATTATATATTAAAAAAACAAAACAAAAACAAAACAAAAAAAAAACTATGATGTACAAAGTTGTTAAAAATTTTGGAGTTAAGTTGGAAAACTACAGAGGAGAGTTAATGTTACGTCATTAAAAGCAGTAGAGTTAGGGTGATTGGGAGGATGAAGAAGGAGTGGCTGAGGCTGTTCCCCGTGGGTGTGGAACGGTCGATGGCTATATCGGGAGACAGAATTTTTCTTTTGATTTTGGGGGGTTTGCCACAAGTGTGGGAAGGGGAAATTTGTTTGTGTGTAGTTTGTAGGATGAATGTTCAACCACTCATGTTTTTGCTTCTCTGTATGAGCATGTTTACACTGCAAGGTAATCCCAAACTCTCTATTGATCATGGACCAAAGTGTTAATCTTAATTTAACTTCATGGAATTGCAGAGGTCTACAAAATTTAAAAAAACTTAAACAAGTTATGAATAAAATAAAGGACATGGGTTCAAGAATTGTGTTTTTACAAGAAACTCATCTGATAGAGGAGGATGTTAAAAGAATTAGGAGTAGATGGCAGGGAAGTGTATTCACCTCTTCATTTTCATCCCGAGCCAGGGGAGTTATGACTCTCATACATAAATCAGTTCCTTTTCAAGTGAAAAATGTAATTGGAGACAAATTTGGAAGATATGTAATCATTCAAGGTTCTTTGCTATTAGAAAATATAAATCTAGTGAACTTATATGGTCCCAATATAGATGATCAGAAGTTCTTTGCTAATTTATTTCTCATCTTATCATCACTTACAGGGCAACATATAATAGCAGGGGATTTTAATTGTACATTGAATCCAGGTGTGGATAGATCAACAGGACTGGATTGTACGCACATTGGATGTAGGATGACTATTAATCATTTTATGAAAGAATTGAGATTGTTAGATATATGGAGAGAAATGAAACCACAAGTTAAAGCCTATTCTTGTTATTCCAGTACCTACAAGACATTCTCACGTATTGATTATTTTTTGATTTCCACAGAATTAAGGTCCAAGATTCAAAACTGCTTTTATGATAACATCGTGATCTCTGATCATGCACCCTGTTGTCTAATATATGTAGATAAAAAATTGACAAAGGAATCAGGTAGATGGCAATTTCAGCATAAATGGCTTCAGGATGAGGAATTTGTCAAGTATATAGAAAAACAGATAGACGAGTTCTTTGATATCAATACTACACAAACATCAGCATGTGTAAAGTGGGAGGCTTTCAAAGCTTTTATTAGGGGACATATTATTAGTTATACAGGATCAAAATCTAAGAAGACTCGAGAGGAGAGAGCTAAATTGGAACATAAAATAAAAAGTCTTCAGGAAAAAGTGTATGCAGGAAGTGACCCAAGGTTGGAGAATGAATTACTGATTTTGAGAGCTGAATACGACAAAAAATCAGCGAATAGAGCTGCCTCGAGTCTTCTAAGATTGAAACAATCCTTTTATGAACAAGGTGAAAAATCAGGAAAATTATTAGCATGGCAGATTAAACAATTGGAAATTAAAACACCAATTACCAGTATTATAAGTAAGGGACAGGTAGTTATAGATCCTTTAGAAATTAATAGAGCCTTTAGAGATTACTATGAAAAATTATATGATACCAAAAATGAACCTGATTTAACAAAACTAAATGGGTTTTTGAACGAACTATCTATACCGTGTATACCAAATGAAAACAGGGAGATATTGGAGTCTAAAATTAGTCAAGAAGAAGTTGGGCTAGCCATTGATAATATGAAATCAGGAAAAAGTGCAGGACCAGATGGTCTTCCAGTTGACCTTTATAAAAAATTTAAGAATAAATTAATAAAACCTTTTTTGGAAATGGTTTTAGAAGCATTTCAAAATAATAATTTACCATCATACATAAATAATGCCTTAATTATACTGCTGCCAAAACCAGGTAAGCCCTCTAATAAATGTGAAAATATGAGACCAATAAGCCTATTAAACGCCGACCTTAAGATAATCTGTAAAATTTTAGCAAGACGAATACAAGAAATTTTACCAAATATTATTAATCGAGATCAGAATGGCTTTATAAAGGGTAGACAAGGCTTCCATAATGTAAGAAGACTATTTAATATTATTTATTTTAATAAAGAAGCACCGGATACAGCTCTCCTATCATTGGACGCCGAAAAGGCCTTTGATAGAGTTGAATGGCCCTTTCTTTTTGAAGTCCTACAAAGGTTTGGACTTGGAAATAATTTCATAAAATGGGTTCAAATAATATACAATAATGCTACAGCAGAAATCCTAACAAATAACAATATTTCAAAACCAATAAAAATCAATAGAGGATGTCGACAAGGCTGTCCACTTTCACCTTTACTGTTTACTATGGCAATTGAACCTTTAGCGATAGCGATACGTTTACATTCACAAATATATGGAATTAAAGTTGGACCAACAGAACATAAAATCTCCCTGTACGCCGATGATATAATTTTGTTTATGTCGAATCTAAAAAAATCAATTCCAACCTTGTTGAATTTAATAAAGAATTTTGGGGAAATATCAGGATATAAAATAAATAAAACTAAATCTTCAATATTAATGCTAAATGAGACCCAGAGAAATTACCCAGCCCCTGAGGCAAATCAATTCAATGTTGTAAATCAGTTTAAATATTTAGGAATCCAAATTATGCCTAAGCTAGAATCAGTCGCCAGCGTCAACTATGAAGCCTTAATGTCAGATATCAATGAGTTAACTCAGAGATGGATGTCACTACCAATGTCGATGATCGGGAGAATCAATATACTTAAAAGTAATATTTTACCTAAAATACTTTATTTATTTCAATACATTCCCTTATCACCACCTTTAGATCTATTCTCAAGAATAAAAAAAAAGTTAGTGGAATTTATATGGAACAACAGGAGGGCTAGATTACGTCTGTCTTTATTATATTTACCATTTGATCGTGGAGGTCTGAAATGTCCAAATTTTATGTTGTATTATTGGTCGGCACAACTGAGGTCTATGACATATTATTTTTCATCAAATGATCTCCCTCACTGGACTGAAATGGAATCATACAATTTACCTTTACCTCTTCCCATATTCATATACTCAGATTCGGCAAAAAAATTACAAAAACAAGTTAAAAATCCATTTGTAAAGCATATGATCAAAATATGGTGTGAAGCTAAAAACTATTTAAAAGAACCACAGTTATTGTCACAATTTAGTCCAATATGGGGTAATCAATATTTTAAACCAGGGAGAGCGGACGCTGTATTTAAAGTATGGAATTTAAAAGGGATACAAAAGATTCAGGATTTATATTTGCCATGTGCAGATAACATAATGTCTTTTGAAGAACTGAGGATCAAATTTAATCTCAATAGAACACATTTTTTTAAATATCTTCAACTTAGAAACTTTATTCGATCAAATCAAAATAAAGCTCTCACTCGACCTATTTATTCATCCTTGGAAAAAATGATGATGAAAGATAGTAAAAGAAAGGGTATTATTTCAGAGTTTTATAACTCATTGACACTATCTTCAAGTGAAAATTCACTGAAAAGATTAAACTACTGGAAAGAAGATCTGCAAATTGAAATTTCGGAGGAACAATGGGAATTGGCTTGTACAGAAGCTCAAACCAAATCAATAAATGCATGCCTTAAATTGATACATTTCAAATGGTTAATGCGGATGTATGTTACACCGGAGGAGTTAAATAGATATAACAAAAATATACCAGATACATGCACAAAATGCATGGAAAGTAAAGGAACCCTATTTCATTGTTTATGGGAATGTAGATTAATAAGAATGTTTTGGGAAGAGGTGAGGGTAACAATTGAAAAAATAATCTCAAAACAAATCATACTGAATCCTAAACTGTTTTTGTTGGGTCTGTACCCAGAAAAGCATAATTTTAATAAAAGTGAAAGAACATTCATAGACCTCAGTTTGCTTAATGCCAAAAAATGTATTGCACTATTATGGAAAAAGACTCATAGACCAGATGTGACTCAGTGGTTAAGACAGATGTTAACAAACCTTCCATTAGAAAGAATAACATATATACTGAAATCAAAGGAAATTGTGTTTGAGAATATATGGAGACCTTTTATTGATTATGTAAAAAATTTAAACATAACTCTTGAAGAAGAAGGTGAATGATGTGTGTGGACCTTGTAAATTCCAAACTGGTGAACATAATATGTATACTTATGTATTGGATTGTCTAGACTAAACAGAGGAGCATTGTTGAAGACTTGATTTTGTTGGTGGTTGTTGGTGTTTTTAGTGCATTTTTTTTTTTTTGTAGTACTTTAGCGTTAGTGTTTGATTGTTTGTATCATGTTTGTTAAAAAAAAAAAAAGGTTCAATAAAGATATTGTGGGAAAAAAAAAGATCTGATACTACCCTATCATCCTAACAGAGCACTACGCTCCCAAAATGCAGGTTTACTTGTAATACCTAGAATCTCCAAAAGTACAATGGGAGGCAGAGCCTTCAGTTATCAAGCTCCTCTCCTGTGGAATCAGCTGCCAATCTGGATTCGGGAGTCAGACTCGATCTCTGTTTTTAAGAATAGGGCTAAAACCTACCTTTTTGATATAGCCTACAATTAGGGAGGGATCATGTGTTTTCTGAACCCTCCCTTAGTTATGCTGCTAATAGGTTTAGTCAGCCGGGGGACCTCCAGTAATGCACTGGGCCTCACTCCTTTCCTCACTCTCTATGAAATATTTTTTTTTGCTGGTCATTAACATTTGTTTGTTCTCTCCCATAGATTGAGTCCCCATCGTGCTGTTTGCTCTCTACATGTCTGTTCTTTTCTTCTTCTCTATCCCCTCACCCCCCAGCCAGTCGCAGCAGATGACTGCCCCTCCCTGAGCCTGGTTCTGCTGGAGGTTTCTTCCTGTTAAAAGGGAGTTTTTCCTCTCCACCGTCGCCAAGTGCTTGCTCACAGGGGATCGCCTGATTGCTGGGGTCTTTCTGCAACTGTGGGGGTCCTCCCTACAGTTGATAGTGCTATGAGATGACTGTTGTTGTGAAATGGCGCTATATAAATAAAGTTGAATTGAATTGAATTGAATAAAAAAACATTAAGAACATAGTGTACGAAACTTTAAAACAAAAAACTGTCAAAAAACTTCCTGAGCTGGGGTCTCTTTAAAGACCCTGTAAGAGCCCTGATGGAGTGTAGGCTCTGAGGGAAATTCCTCAAACTCTGTTACGTGTTGAGGGCCCTCTCTTACCCCTGTAAGTTGTCCCATGTTTTTAACGTGAATTTCAGATCCCAATCCGAATTTGTAATGATTTTTTTTTTTTTTATGCCTATACCCTATGAGATTGTGTGCACCCTCCCACCCCCATCACAGCAAACATTCACTCTAATGCAGTATTTGTTAGTGTGGAGAGAACATGTGGGTCATTGTCACATTTCTATTTTAACAATGTTTTTTTTTTCCCTTTAAATTAAGAAGACATTTGTTTCTAATGCTATAACTGCTCCATGAAAGTTTTTACCACATGCTGATTCTGCACCTCCTTTAATGTTTGTTACCTTGTAGGAGGGGGGATGGAAGTGCAGAATGACTGAAAAGAAAAAAAAAAACAAAAAGGTAGCTATTCCTTCCTGGAACTGGAAAGCTTATCTTTGTAGCTCTGGGGCTGGGTTTCCCGCTGCTGGCCCGTGGATTTTGAAGGTCCCTGAGTGGACCACGTTTGAGCTCTGATCTTTTCGCTCAGATTCGCTGCGGGTTTAAACACCGTTACCGGGAGTCCTCTTCTCGCCATGTCAATTGTTGCTTCTTCCGCTGAATTATAGAGACATGACTCTTCGCGTAGATTCTGTTCCCGTAGAACCTTTTTGGCGTCGTTATATTCCCGTCGCTTTTTAACAACCTCAGGGGCATAATCGTGCTCCACGAAGACTTTTCTCTCTTGATGCATAAATCCTTTTTTCTGCCAAGCCCGTCTTACAACCTCTTGTTTTATTTTGAAATCGGAGAATCTTACGACCACTGAATGCGGGTGGGCTTCTGCCGCTGGCTTTGCGGCTAATGTACGATGGGCCTTTTCTATCTTCAAATCGGTGGTTTGTGGAATATCCAACTTCTCTCTCAATAAGGATTCCACGCATTCCGCCACTGTGTTGAAACTATCTTCAGCTCCTTCTTTCAGACCATGAATTCTGATGTTATCTCGTCTCTGTCTTCCTTCTTGGTCGGTTAGCTTAGCCTCCAGCCTTGACTGTTTTCTGTGTAAATCCAGCATAGAATCTTCAAGCACTTTTACTCTTTCTTCAGCTTCCAAGATTCGGTTTTCGGCCTGGTCCATTCTGCTGTTCATCCTTTTTAGTTCCTCTCTGAATTCATGAAATTCGGCCCGAAATCGTCGTAATTCATCAAATAGCAATTTCAAGCTAATCTTTTTGTTAGCTAGGCCTAGCTCCTTGTCTCCTGAACGGAGGTCCTCGAGATCAGATTCTGCGGCCGCTGCGCGTCTTGACCTGGGGAATGTCAGTTTCTTCTGTTTTTGGTTAGGCATGGTGTTTTTGTCTTTTGATTTTTATTCTTCCAAAAATCCGTTAAGTCTGATTTTGAAGATGTTTTCCTTGGATTGGATCTGGGAGGTTCAGCATTAAGTTGCTATCACCATGGCGTCCAGACCGGAAGTCTAAGTGGTTGTTCTAAATTGTCCCTAGATATCTGTCTCCTATAGGCTCTTAGAATAGAGGGTTAGTACTAGTGAAACGCTTTGAGTGGTCTTTGAGACTAGAAAAGTGATATATAAGTACAGGTCCTTATCCCTTATCCCTTACAGCCATCTTTTCCCCATCCACTAGAGCTGGGACTTTAACTGACACCCTCTTACCACTCATTTTTTTAAACATACCCCAAACATCACCTTGTTCTGTTTTCCTACCAAGGGTGGAACAAAATTCTCTCCATGTTGACCTTTTCCTGTTTTTAATAAGCCTTCAAGCTACTGAACTTTTCTTTTTATAATCTATTAAATTTTCACTATTCATATTCTTCCACAGCTCTCTGAATGCCTTGTTTTGCTCTTTTACAGCAATACTACATTCCTCATTCCACCAGGGTACAACCTTCTTCCTACCCTGTGCTGTTTTCTTAGATATACTTGCTATTGCAGCATTCAGAAAATGATTGGTTACCTGACTTGAACACTCTTCTATGCCACCTTCTAATGTCACCAAATGACATCATTGTACACAGTATTGCCTAAATGTTTCCCAATCTACCTTGTCAAAACACCATCTTGTATAACATCTTCCCTCTTGTATACATACTTCAGTTTTAATGACTGCAAGTATTGGGAAGTGATCACTTCCCATAGTTGTACTGTTCATAATCGTCCATTCACTGGCACTCACTAAAGAATCAGATACCACAGTCGGGTCAATACGTGATGATGTGCCACTATGCACATCCACCTTGGTACCTTCACCACTGTTGAGACAAATTAACAATCTTTCATCTAACATCTCTTCCACAACATTTGACAAAAAAAAAAAAAAAAATTCCATTGTTATCTGTATGTGTGCTTCCCCACAAGCTGTTATGAGCATTAAAGTCTCCACACCATAGCTCTTTCATATGGCCTTCCCCTGCCATAACACTGAAAGTATCTGCTGTTAACTTCCTGCATGGGTTGTAATAATTAATCAGCTTTATATTTCCTTGTCCAGTTGCCCTACATACGGTATTTCAATAATATTACACTCTATATCCCCAGGGGAGGGAATCACCCTATATGCCAGGCCATCTTTAATGAAAGTGGCACATCCTCCTCCATTTACACTGTTACTTCTATCCTGTCTGATTGAACTATATCCTGGAATAATAAAATCTAAGTGAGGTTGAAGCTATGTCTCCTGTACACACACTACCTCTGGAAAAACTAGTAGATTTTAAAGATACTTCTTGAGTTTTTGTCCGTTTGCGATAAGACTCCTCACATTCAACTGTAGTATGTGTAGTACCATAATTCAGATATTAAGTTTCAACATCTGTTTCAGCTTTCAATAAAACATGAATCTGGTCGGCTTTGATATACTGTATTTCACCTCTAGGCATCTTCCTGTTTGCTTCCACAATGGTTTTGATTATATCACTTTTATTCTTTAGCTGTGCTGCAACATTAATGGTGTGGCAGATAAAAGCTACAAAGTTTGTCCTCTTAATTATCAATGTGTCATCATACATTTTGCATTTGTGGACACAAAAATTCCTTGCGGCTGCATGAGCTTGTGCTTGTGTAGGATTTGTTGATGGTTGTTCTTCCCTTTGAGCTGAACTTCTTTGAGAAAGGCTTGTTGTGTTTCTGACCATTCCTGCCTCTGTCTTTAGAGCTTCCGCATACAAGATTTTCTGACATATTCTGATTTCCTGGACTTGTCTAGCTTCCCTGCACAACACATCCTCCATATGCAGCACTGTGCTCACCCCCACAATTGCAACACTTTACTTTGGCGTCCTTTTTACATTTACCATATTCATGCTCCCCTCAACATCTAGCGCATCTTAACTTTCCCTTACATTGCTGAGCAGTGCAACCCATCCTTTGACATTTGTAGCACCTGAGTGGCTTTGGGACATATTCTCTGACACTGTAATACAGGTATCCTATTTGGACTGATTTAGCAAGTGTTTCCTCAAACTGGATCATCACAGTGTATCCTTCAGTGAACCTTCTCTTTTTCTTTTTAGCCTTTTCACATCCTTCACCTTTCCTCCTTAGATCTCGTTTTTCACTTCTTCCATATACATGCTCAAAGGGACACCTGATATAACTCCCCTCAAGGTAGCTGTTGCACCAGGAACATGCACCTTCATTTGTTCTCCGTTTAGACAAGTCATTGCCAGTATTTTCTCTTGCTGTTGTTTACTTGATGCATGAATTATCAGCTGGTTATTATTCAAGAACTTTGCAAACATAACTCTACCAATTTCTTCCTCAATTGCTTTTGTTAGCTTAACAGGGTGATAGTGCCCCCCACCCTGATTGAACTCAATGACAACCTTCCACTCTTTCCCGACATCATCAAACTGCCATCCATGTTGGCTAGTTTGTGTTTTCTTCGTATTGTTACTTCCTCCCACTTCACTGTCTTCTGACCCACTTCTACCTCTTGATGCCCCCCTAGCTGCTCTTTTTCACCTCCTGGGTAGTGTCCAATTCATCTCATCTTTATCGAGCCCATCAGAGCTAGATGCTATAATGTTACAGAGTACAGCACAAACAAATCACTCCTACCGCCAACTGAACACAGACGTAAATGCTGTGTCAACCTTCCACCTGTCGAAGTCCGTCCGCCGCCCCAATGGTAACTAACTAACTAACTAACCTGCACTTATATAGCGCTTTTCTAGTCACAAAGACCACTCAAAGCGCTTTCACTAGTACTAACCCTCTATTCTAAGGACCTATAGGAAACAAATATCTAGGGACAATTTAGAACAGCCAATTAACCTAACATGCATGTGTTTGGATTGTGGGAGGAAACCGGAGCCCCCGGAGTAAACTCATGCAGCACAGGGAGAACATGCAAACTCCACGCAGAAAGGTTCCAACCCCTGCCAGCCTGGGGATTCGAACCAGGAACCTTTTAGCTGTAAGGCAACAGTGCTAACCACTGCACCACCATGCTGCCCAAGTGGTCTTCTTCCAAAGCTGCCAGTTGGGTGTTTACCTATTCTATGTAGCGTCTGGTTCAAAGTAGTATGTCCTATTCTTAATTGGGTGATGAGTGTCTCCTCTTTCCTGTTTTTGCCAACTCCCATTCCAGAGTCCACCCGCTTTTGAATGTCAAAAAGATGTCTTCCTATATCTATTGAGTCCCAATGTTCTTCCCACTTTTCCACTATATAGTTTTTAATTATTGATTTGCCTTCTAGGGCGGCGCGGTGGTGGAGTGGTTAGCACTGCGGCAGCACAGCAACTCACCCTTGGCCAGGGGATCCTGGGTTCGATCCCAGGCCCCGACCAACAGTGATCTGTGTGGAGTTTGAATGTTCTCCCCATGTCTGTGTTGGTTTACTCCGGGATTTCTCCGGTTTCCTCCCACATGCCAAAAAACATGCAAGTTAGGTTAACTGGCATCAAAACTGGGGATTCTAAAACTGTCCATACGTATGAATGTGAGAGTGAATGGTTGTCTGTCTCTCTGTGTTGGCCCTGAGATGGACTGGCAATCTGTCCAGGGTGTACCCTGCCTCTCGCCCAAAGATGCTGGGATAGGCTCCAGCCCCCCTGCGACCCAAAAAGGATTAAGCGGAAGAAAATGAATGAATGAATGATTTGCCTTCTGCCTTACTGAGTGAGATTTCCAGATTTATTGTTTCATATACAGAGTGATGAGTAATACCAAAGTAATGTGGATGTTCACAGTTTAAAGTCAGCATCACTCTATAAAGTCACAAAATCTCAGTCTGTCTGTGTGTCAGTGTGTCTGTCTTTCACGGTCAAAGATCATAGGACCTCCTATGTTGTCTGCATGATGTCCTATGATGTTCCTATGTATAACAACTCCTTATGTGTGAAGTGTCCTATGATGTTCCTATGTGACAAAGGCATCCCTCACGATCACAAGACTCACTATACTTATATAACAACTTATGTGTGAAACAATTATCTGTCCTTGGACTGCATCACTCACGATCATGGGACTCGATATGACATCATCAAAGATCAAAGGTAGGCATCACTCATGCTCACTCGCAATCATATGACATCAAAGATCCAAGGCAGGCATCACTCACAATCGCTGGACTCGCTATGACATCATCAAAGATCAAATGCAGGCATCATAGGACTCTCTATGACATCATCAAAGATCATAGGACTCACTATGACATCATCAAAGATCAAAGGTAGGCATCACTCATGCTCACTCGCAATCATATGACATCAAAGATCCAAGGCAGGCATCACTCACAATCACTGGACTCGCTATGACATCATCAAAGATCAAATGCAGGCATCATAGGACTCTCTATGACATCATCAAAGATCATAGGACTCGCTATAACATCATCAAAGATCATAGGACTCGCTATGACACAATCAAAGATCAAAGGCAGGCATCACTGAACAAGTGCTGATGTTCTTGCTTACACCCTTTCTTACACCTGATTTCTACAGACATTCAGAAATACTGTACTTGCTTACACTTGGTTTCTACGGGCATGCACAGGTATGCACTAGCATAGTAAATAAAGATATGTAAAATATTACATTGAACTTTTTGTGTTTTAAAACATACTAGTGCCAACCTGTGCATGTCCGTTCATACCCTTGCATGCCCATAGAAACCACATATAAGCCAGTATGCCTTAGAAAGTGCATGCCTGTAGAAAGCAGATGTAAGCAAGAATGTCAGCACTCGTTCAGTGATGCCTGCCTTTGATCTTTGATTGTGTCATAGCGAGTCCTATGATCGTGAGTGATGCCTGCCTTTGATCTTTGATGATGTCATTGCGAGTCCTATTATCTTGAGTGATGCAGTTCAAGGATGGATAATTTTTTCACACGTAAGTTGTTTTACATAGGAACATCATAGGACATCATGTGGAGATCACAGAAACATCATAGGTGGTCCTATGATCTTTGGTTGTGACACACTGACACACAATTTCTTGAATTTATAGAGTGATTTGGGCTTTATTTTTATAGCAATGATGTAATGACGTATTTATTATCTTTATTTTATTTCTTCTCAAGCAGAGGTTGGCTAATTGCAGTATTTATAAGACCTTTAACCTCACAGGGGATCCACAAACCTGTGTTCTCCTAGTGCCGGTCCCAAGCCCGGGTAAATGTGGAGGGTTGTGTCAGGAATGGCATCTGATGTTAAACCTTTGCCAAATCAAACATGCACGACGAATGAGACTTTCATACCAGGTCGAGGTCCAGGTGAACAGCGATCACCACCTGCTCTATTCTATAGTCCATTAAAGAATGAATTCCCTAACATTTCAATTGGTGGGGAAAAAAAAACATTGATGCCTCATGTAACAATTGTCACATTAGAAATATTATCACTGCAGATCAGAGCTGTTCCCCGAATTCTGTAAAGTTATTCCCTAATATAGACACAAAAAATATTTTGACAGACCCAAACAAATTCCTTATCCCTAATACAATCAAAGAAATGCAATTTAAAATTCTACAGACTTTACCCCTGTAACAGATTCTTAAGCAAATTTACAGATGTCTTCCCTTTATGTTCTTTTTGCAATAATGAATCATAATCTATTTCCCACTTATGTTTTAATCGCCACATTTCACTAGAATTTTGGAAAGAAGTTGCCCTCCTAATCTTTCATTCATTTGATAAACTGATCCCATTTTCGGTAGATGTCTTGTTTTTAAGTTGTAATATGAACATTTTTTTTGTCAGTGAATGTATCAAATTTCTTTGCCTGATTGGAAAGTATCCTATAAATTCAAGAAATCTCTGTGTCAGCATGTCACAATCGTAGGACTCGCTCAAAGGAAAGATCATAGGACCGCCTGTCAAAGATCATAGGACTCGCGATGTCACGATCATAGGACTCACTGTGACATCATCAAAGATCAAAGGCAGGCATCACTCATGATCATAGGACTCGCTACGTCACAATCATAGGACTCACTAAAAGATCATAGGACTCACTATGCCATCATCAGTGATCAAAGGCAGGCTTCACTCACGATCATAGGACTGGCTACGTCACAATCATAGGAGTCGCTAAAAGATCATAGGACTCTATGACATCATCAGTGCTGAAGGCAGGCTTAAGCAAGAAGTAAGAAGTAAGTAAGAAGGCAGGCTTCACTCACAATCATAGGACTCGCTAAACGATCATAGGACTCGCTATGACATCATCAAAGATCAAACACAGGCTTCACTCACAATCATAGGACTCGCTAAACGATCATAGGACTCACTATGGCATCATCAAAGATCAAAGGCAGTCATCACTGAACAAGTGGTGACGTGCTTGCTTACACCTGCTTTCTACGGGCATGCAGAAATACTTGCTTATACTCAGTTTCGACAGGCATGCACAGGTATATTCATAAATTATAGTTTATGCAATCCACCCCACATATTGTGAATTTTAAAATTGATCTCCAATTTCTGTATCCTTCATGTTCCAATATTATCTCCAACAAAAAAGCAGCAAAGACCTTACATATTGTTTATTTCATATAGATTAAAAGTAAAGATTAAAAAAGAAACTGAATAACATAACAAAGGGGGAAAGAAAATCCAACAAGGTCAAATTAGACAATAACTCCTCTGATTATACAGTTCAACATAAGTTATCCGAAATGGGTGATGGCTGAAGCCGCGGCTTATATTGCCCACCCATATTCCATCCAAGAATTCAAAAGAAAAACAAAACAAGAGCGATTACAATTCAGAACAAAGCTAAGACAAAATGTGACAAAAAAACTAAGCAACAACACAACTCAGACTGGATATGACAATCCTTATGTGATTTTACATGTCATCTTGTATATGTGTTTGGAGTATTTCTTCCTTTAGTTTTTGTTTTAATTGTCCAAGCGTTGTACATGATTTTAATTCAGGTCCAAAATCGTTCCATAATCTGACTCCTTGCACTGAAACACTGTTGCTTGATGGTAGTTCTCACTGAAGGTTTTTGAAATATACATTGTGGCAACCTGGGGAGTGCATAATGGTTTACCACCTTAGACAGGAACAAGGGACGTGAAGTTAACCTTTTGTGTGCGAGAAGTTTCTAGATGCCCTAGTAAGATAACAGGGAGGTATCAAGGATGAATGGACTGACCGCAGTCGGGGGAGATTATCTTTTGTGTGTGAAAAGAGCCTAGAAGGATGTCATGTTATTTAAGGGAAGAGTTCCTACTTGTATGCCATTCTGTCTATGCTACTTGTGTGAGTCGTGTAATAAACTGCCTGAACCAAAGCATGCCTCATTCTTTACACGCTCCACAACATGTTCCTCTGAAATGATATTGTTTCTCCCTTATTTGGAACAACTTTTGGATATTTGCGGGCAGTGATAGATTCTTCTCTTTAAACATTATTACTGGAGTTTTAAAGTCAACCAGATCTTTCAACTTGAGAGCTTTTAATTTAAGAAAAAGTGGGTTTGTTCGTTCCCTGTAAGCTGCTTTGTTTATTATTCTAATAGCTCTCTTCTGAAGCATAAAGACTGGATATATGTTTGTTTTATATGTATTTCCCCATACTTCAGTACAATATGTCATGTATGGGAGTACTGTTAAAAAAAAAAATTCAAACGTTTATTTCAAACTCAGGGTTCATATTAAATGCAGAACTGAAACGAGTAGAAAATAAATAAATAAATGCTTAAATTCAGCGGCTTGTCTCATCTGATCTGAGCTCGTAACTGCCGCAACACGGAAGATGATTCTAAAACTATATACAGAGCAGCAGACACTCGGTGCTCTTGTAAAAACAAAAACATACAATGCGATATGGATATCGCAACATGGCGGAATGTAAAGCCTTTGGATGTCTGAATAATAAGCGGAAAAAACAAAAACACTTTTTTTGTGTACCCAAACCCAGCTCACCTTGTCAGAAGATCAGAGCGGAAACAGGGCACAGACGAATAATTTCAGACGAAATTGCGTTGTGTGTGAGGACCACTTCGTCACTTTAACCCTCAGAAGACCTTTCTGGCTCAAACATGTAGCCATGTCGCCCGAATTCTTCCGCACAGTCAGAAAATTCGGCCATAATAGAACAAAAACAACGGACAACAGCGCCGTAATCGCGGGGAAACGCTGATTATTGTCTTCGTATCCACGAAGTGACGTCACATCCGCAAGTGTCATGGCTGCGCCCACAGTTTTCATTGGCTGCCCATGGCCGCGGTCCTATTTGAATATATGTCTGGTGGTATATGGCTGGCAAGAATTATTTACCAAAATAAGAAATACTTTTTCATAATGTTTTCAAGTTAAATGCGTCTTCACGACCACCAGAGGTACGCTTTAACTTAATATTTTGTTGCACAACCTTTTGAGGCAATCACTGTAATCAAACGATTTCTGTAACTGTCAATGAGACTTCTGCACCTCTCAGCAGGTATTTTGGCCCACTCCTCATGAGCAAACTGCTTCAGTTGTCTCAGGTTTGAAGGGTGCCTTCTCCAGACGACATGTTTCAGCTCCTTCCACAGATGTTCAATAGGATTTAGATCAGGGCTCATAGAAGGCCACTTTAGAATAGTCCAATGTTTGGCTCTTAGCCATTCTTGGGTGTTTTTAGCTGTGTGTTTTGGGTCATTATCCTGTTGCAAGACCCATGACCTGTGATTGAGACCAAGCTGTCTGACACTGGGTAGCACATTTCTCTCTAGAATACCTTGATAGTCTTGAGATTTCATTGTACCGTGCACAGATTGAAGACACCCTGTGCCAGATGCGGCAAAGCAGCCCCAGAACATAACAGAACCTCCTCCATGTTTCACAGTAGGGACAGTGTTCTTTTCTTGCTATGCTTCATTTTTGCGTCGGTGAACATGGAGCTGATGTGCCTTGCCAAAAAGTTCCAGTTTTGTCTCGTCTGCCCATGGGACATTCTCCCAGAAGCTTTGTGGCTTGTCAACATTCAGTTTGGCAAATTCCAGTCTGGCTTTTTTATGATTTGTTTTCAACAGTGGTGTCCTCCTTGGTCATCTCCCATGAAGTCCACTTTTGTTCAAACAATGACGGGTGGTGTGAGCTGACACTGATGTACCTTGACCTTGGAGTTCACCATGAATGTGTTTAGAGGTTGTTCTGGGCTCTATTGTTACCATTCGTATTATCCGTCTCTTCCATTTTTCATCAAGTTTCCTCCTGCGGCCACGTCCAGGGAGGTTGGCTACAGTCCCGTGGATCTTAAATTTCTGAATAATATTTGCAACTGAAGTCACAGGTACATCAAGCTGCTTGGAGATGGTCGTATAGCCTTTACCTTTAACATGCTTGTCTATAATTTTCTTTCTAATCTCCTGAGACAACTTTCTCCTTTGCTTCCTCTGGTCCATGTTTACTGTGGTACACACCATGTCACCAAACAGCACAGTGACTACTTAAAGGCCAAATGTCACGTAACAGGGTACTTTAAATATCTTGAAACTAGATATAAAAGGGAACCGATCCGTTCGGGTCTTGGTGCATATGCTTCAGTAACAACGGAATATTCGTTAATTTAAAACTGCCGCGCTTGGCCTGACACGGCCCCTGGAATCGCCTGGGGAAGAAGGCGGAAGTGACGAAATCGATTGTACCCTAGTTTGATGCTTGGGGTATTTCAATTGATTGTTTATATGGAGACTGGAAGGTTGAAGTGAGCAACAAGAAAGAAAAAATTGGATATTTCACCCATACCTTAAAACGGGACTATCAGGGACAGCTGGGTAATAAGGGACACTTCTCTGGGAAATGTTTTCATACCTGTCAAGTGAGACGTTTTCGCCGTACTTCAACACCGTAAAAAGCGGCTATAAGGAACGGCGGAGCAACAAGGCACACCTCTCTGGGATCTCTGTCTGTTCCGCAACCGCTGCACAGCTCAACGTGTTAAACCATTGTCCTAATGACTTCTCATGGTAGTGAGAATAGCTCACGCTGAGCGATCAGCCCGCCCAGACAATTAAACTAATGAGTGACTCCACACTTTGAACAGTAGTGAGAATAGCTGACGCTGAGTGATCAGCCCGCCCCGACAATTAAACTAATGAGTGACTCCACACTTCGAACAGTAGTGAGAATAGCTCCCGCTGAGCGATCAGCCCGCCCCAGCTGTGAGTGATCACACACAGGAGTGCTCCTCAAGACACTCAGTTTTTTTTCCAGTATATTTTTTCTTTTGGGCGTACAGAAATGGCAATACGCCCGTTTTTGCTAAAATTGCATTTTCCCCGTATTTTCCTTAAAATATTTGACAATAACAACACGAACTACATTTAAAACATTTCCCAGAAAAGTGTCCCAAACCACTCTGCCGTCTCCCACAGCCGCGCTTGGCACCAAAATACGGCGAAAACGTCTCCCTTGACAGGTATGCGCCTCCATTTTCATATTGATCTGGTCAATTTCTTGACAGCAGCGGCTCTCCTCCACTGTAATAATAATGGCTTCCGAAAAATCAATATTTATGGGGCGCCCTCGACAGACCCCCTCCGGCTTCGCAATTCTGGAGGCGATTAATGTCCAGTTCAATGACATTTTCCACTGGTTCTGCTTTCTGGTCATCGTTGGAACTGTTGTCATCAGACAAAGCATCTGATTCCGTCTTGGACGGCTCGAACCGGTAAGGTTCTATGCCTCTGTCACTGTCTGAACCACTGACAAAAAAAAAAGACAAAACTAAACTAATTTGTTCACAGTCGCTGTCACTTTCCGTCATGATTGTCCAATGTTGATAAGTGTGAATGTGGATAGGCAGGGCAGCCAGGGTACAACTGGTGATGTCAAAAACATGGGCGTGGTCTGGACTGGCTGTCACAAGCCAGCAAGCAAGGTGGGGCCTTCACCTGGTGTATTTTGTGCAATTATGTAAATACAGGTGGGTGATATGGTCTCCGGTATGAATATTTGGTTTAAGCTATGTGTATTTTATCTAAATTCGTTGTCATTTAGAAAAAAAAATTACGTGACATTTGGCCTTTAAGATAAGATAAGATAAGCCTTTATTAGTCCCACAATGGGGAAATTCCAGGATTGTAACAGCACAGGGACAGCAACAATCAAGAAGACAAGAAAACAAGAGCAGCGAATATACATATGTACACATAAATATGTACAGTGGGGCAAAAAAGTATTTAGTCAGCCACCAATTGTGCAAGTTCTCCCACTTTAAAGATGAGAAAGGACTCCAATTTTCATCATAGGTATACCTCAACTATGAGAGACAAAATGAGAAAACAAAAACCAGAAAATCACGTTGAAGGATTTTTAATGAATTAATTGGTAAATTCCTCAGTAAAATAAGTATTTGGTCAATAACAAAAGTTCATCTCAATACTTTGTTGTATACCCTTTGTTGGCAATGACAGAGGTCAAAACGTTTTCTTTAAGTTTTCACAAGGTTTTCACACACTGTTGCTGGTATTTTGGCCCATTCCTCCATGCAGATCTCCTCTAGAGCAGTGATGTTTTGGGGCTGTCGCTTGGCAACACAGACTTTCAACTCCATCCAAAGATTTTCTATGGGGTTGAGATCTGGAGACTGGCTAGGCCACTCCAGGACCTTGAAATGCTTCTTACGAAGCCACTCCTTCGTTGCCTGGGTGGTGTGTTTCGGATCATTGTCATGCTGAAAGACTCAGCCACGTTTCATCTTCAATGCCCTTGCTGATGGAAGGAGGTTTTCACTCAAAATCTCACGATATACATGGCCCCATTTATTCTTTCCTTTACACGGATCAGTCGTCCTGGTCCCTTTGCAGAAAAACAGCCCCAAAGCATGATGCTTTCACCCCCATGCTTCACAGTAGGTATGGTGTTCTTTGGATGCAACTCAGCATTCTTTCTCCTCCAAACACGACAAGTTGAGTTTTTACCAAAAAGTTCTATTTTGGTTTCATCTGACCGTATGGCATTCTCACAGTCCTCTTCTGGATCATCCAAATGCTCTCTAGCAAACTTCAGATGGGCCTAGACATGTACTGGCTTAAGCAGGGGGACACGTCTGGCACTGCAGGATTTGAGTCCCTGGTGGCGTAGTGTGTTACTGATGGTAGCCTTTGTTACTTTGGTCCCAGCTCTCTGCAGGTCATTCACTAGGTCCCCCTGTGTGGTTCTGGGATTTTTGCTCAGCATTCTCGTGATCATTTTGACCCCACGGGGTGAGGTCTTGTGTGGAGCCCCAGATCAAGGGAGATTATCAGTGGTCTTGTATGTCTTCCATTTTCTAATAATTGCTCCCACAGTGGATTTCTTCACACCAAGCTGCTTACCTATTGCAGATTCAGTCTTCCCAGCCTGGTGCAGGTCTACAATTTTGTTTCTGGTGTCCTTTGACAGCTCTTTGGTCTTGGCCATAGTGGAGTTTGGAGTCTGACTGTTTGAGGTTGTGGACAGGTATCTTTTATACTGATAGAGTTCAAACAGGTGCCATTAATACAGGTAACGAGTGGAGGACAGAGGAGCCTCTTAAAGAAGTTACAGGTCTGTGAGAGCCAGAAATCTTGCTTGTTTGTAAGTGACCAAATACTTATTTTACCAAGGAATTTACCAATTAATTAATTAAAAATCCTTCAATGTGATTTTCTGGATTTTTTTTCTCATTTTGTCTGTCATAGTTGAGGTATACCTATGATGAAAATTGGAGACCTCTCTCGTCTTTTAAGTGGGTGAACGTGCACAATTGGTGGCTGTGTGGCGGCATGAAATAATAAGCAGCGAACTGAGGTTTAAAAGTGGGTTTTATTTCATCGCCATCACAAGAACTCACTCCAGCGCCATGCAGGCGCGCCGGAGCGAGCCCGGAGGCTCTCGTCAGCAGATAGGCAATGCATTTAGTCAGAAGCAGTAGTCAGAGAGAGAGTTACAGAGCGATATGCAGTTTAAATACCCCACTACAGACAATGCATGAATGGCACATTAACATCACAGTAAATGGCAGGAAGGCAATAGGACATTTGCATCACAGTACAGAGCAGGAAGGAACATTTGCCTTTGAGTCATAAATATCAGCAGCAGGATACTGGCAGGAAGGAGCTAGACAAAGAGAGGCTGCCTATTGATATCAATACACACATCTCATTGTTCTGCTAATTGCTCCAGCTGAGCGCTCTGCTTGTCCCAGTATGTTGTGGGGGTTACTCATACTACTCCCTCCCAGAGGGCTCAGCTGGGGTCTGAGGCGTCGATCGTCCGCCTTTGGGAGTGAGCTGCGGTGAAAGTTCCTTGCCAGAGGAGGGGGAGGGAGGAGGGTGGGGGTAGCAAGTGCCGGCCCGGGACGGCGAAGTTGTCTGGGCCGCGCAAAAATTGCCTGTGGATCTACGATGTTGAGGGGCTGTCCCGTTGAACGTGGCGGAGATCCACAGGCTGTGAGAAGGAAAGTTTGTCTCTGACTCCTCTCGCGGCCATGAAGAAAAAAAGGAGCTGCAGCAGTGAGGGACTTGGCATGTTGACTTTAGGTGCGCGCGCAGCCCTAAAGCCCTCGGGGACAGCAGGCGGCTGAATTCCCTTGTGCGCCGTGGCTGAGACCCGTACAAAATCCTGTGAGCAAGCTGCGTGCGTGCTTCAGGTGTGTGAGCAGCCCTGAAGGTTCTGTGTGCAGCGGCAAAGGACGATGGCGGTCTGTGTGGAGCCGGTATTGTCCCGTGCGTGGTGGGCTGTCCTCATAACCCCCCGGTGTGCGTGCGGGGTTCGGTGCATGGCAGGTCTGCTGTAGAGGCGAGTCAGGGTCAGGGAGCTTGCTGGAGATCAGCGCTGTCAGCGCCGATGGTCATCCCTATTGAAGCTGTTGCTGCCGTTCGCTGTGTCGGGTCATAGTGCGTTGGAGCGGTGAGAGGGAGTAGACAATCTCTGTCCCTCGGGCTCGTGTAGATGCATAGGAGCGGTGAGAGGGAGTAGACGATCTTTGTCCCTTGGCCGGTTCCAGCGTGGATGTCCAGGTCAGAAGGTTGCGTTGCACAAAGCGTGTGCTTTCTTTCGGGGTCACCAGTGTGGCGGCATGAAATAATAAGCAGCGAACTGAGGTTTAAAAGTGGGTTTTATTTCATTGCCATCACAAGAACTCACTCCAGCGCCGTGCAGGCACGCCGGAGGGAGCCCGGAGGCTCTCGTCAGCAGATAGGCAATGCGTGTAGTCAGAAGCAGTAGTCAGAGAGAGAGAGAGTTACAGAGCGATATGCAGTTTAAATACCCCACTACAGACAATGCATGAATGGCACATTAACATCACAGTAAAAGGCAGGAAGGCAATGGGACATTTGCATCACAGTACAGAGCAGGAAGGAACATTTGCCTTTGAGTCATACATATCAGCAGCAGGACACTGGCAGGAAGGAGCTAGACAAAGAGAGGCTGCCTATTGATATCAATACACACATCTCATTGTTCTGCTAATTGCTCCAGCTGAGCGCTCTGCTTGTCCCAGTATGTTGTGGGGGTTACCCACAGCTGACTAAATACTCTTTTGCCCCACTGTATACACACAGTGCAGAGCATTGTAGCTAGATGGAGTAAACAGCATAACCGTCTACTTAGTTATCCTACATAGTATGAATATGTACCCATACATATTGTCACCCTCCGTAGCGACTGATATTGTCCTAGTTGTATACCGGAGGGGACCATTTTCTAAGTCTATTGCGTCTTTTGCATTCAATACTATTAGGTCGTCACGTCTTTTTGCTATCTCTGCGAGCAGCCCTGCTTAGGTTATACAGTCTCACAGCCGTAGGTAGGAAGGACCTGCGAAACCACTTGGTTGCGCACCTAGGATGATGTAGTCTGCTGCTAAATGAGCTCCTCAGTACGTTCAGTATGTCCTGCATAGGGTGGGACTTGGACTCCAGCAGAGGGTGGGACTTGTCACCCTTTAAATAGGCCGACTGACTGATTACAAGTTTGTAGACACCTGTGATGTTAATTAGAACAGTGGTCCCCAACCTTTTTTGCGCCACAGACCGGTTTAATGCCAGACAATATTTTCAGGGACTGGCCTTTAAGGTGTGGCGGATAAATACAACAAAAGAGCATGATACGACCAGCATAAAAACTGTGGTAGGCTATTTTCTAAATATAATAATAAACATGAACGTCCTCTTAACATCGCGACAACAACATACAGTGGGGTAAAAAAGTATTTAGTCAGCCACCAATTGTGCACGTTCTCCCACTTAAAAGATGAGAGAGGTCTCCAATTTTCATCATAGGTATACCTCAGCTATGAGAGACGAAATGAGAAAAAAAAAATCCAGAAAATCACATTGTCTGATTTTTAAAGAATTTATTTGCAAATTATGGTGGAAAATAACTATTTGGTCAATAACAAAAGTTCATCTCAATATTTTGTTAAATACCCTTTGTTGGCAATGACAGCGGTCAAACGTTTTCTGTAAGTCTTCACAGGGTTTTCACACACTGTTGCTGGTATTTTGGCCCATTCCTCCATGCCGATCTCCTCTAGAGCAGTGATGTTTTGGGGCTGTCGCTGGGCAACACAGACTTTCAACTCCCTCCAAAGATTTTCTATGGGGTTGAGATCTGGAGACTGGCTAGACTACTCCAGGACCTTGAAATGCTTCTTACGAAGCCACTCCTTCGTTGCCCGGGCGGTGTGTTTGGGATCATTGTCATGCTGAAAGACCCAGCCACGTTTCTTCTTCAATGCCCTTGCTGATGGAAGGAGGTTTTCACTCAAAATCTCACGATACATGGCCCCATTCATTCTTTCCTTTACACGGATCAGTCGTCCTGGTCCCTTGGTAGAAAAACAGCCCCAAAGCACAATGTTTCCACCCCCATGCTTCACAGTAGGTATGGTGTTCTTTCGATGTAACTCAGCATTCTTTCTCCTCCAAACACGACAAGTTGAGTTTTTACCAAAAAGTGTTTTGTGTTACTGATGGTAGCCTTTGTTACTTTGGTCCCAGCTCTCTGCAGGTCATTCACTAGGTCCCCCCGTGTGGTTCTGGGATTTTGCTCAGCGTTCTCGTGATCATTTTGACCCCACGGGGTGAGATCTTGCGTGGAGCCCCAGATGGAGGGAGATTATCAGTGGTCTTGTATGTCTTCCATTTTCTAATAATTACTCCCACAGTTGATTTCTTCACACCAAGCTGCTTACCTATTGCAGATTCAGTCTTCCCAGCCTGGTGCAGGTCTACAATTATGTTTTTGGTGTCCTTTGACAGCTCTTTGGTCTTGGCCATAATGGAGTTTGGAGTCTGGCTGTTTGAGGATGTGGACAGGTGTCTTTTATACTGATAACGAGTTCAAACAGGTGCCATTAATACAGGTAACGAGTGGAGGACAGAGGAGCCTCTTAAAGAAGAAGTTACAGATCTGTGAGAGCCAGAAATCTTGCTTGTTTGTAGGTGACCAAATACTTATTTTACCGAGGAATTTACCAATTAATTCATTAAAAATCATTCAATGTGATTTTCTTAATTTTTTTTTCTCATTTTGTCTCTGATAGTTGAGGTATACCTATGATGAAAATTGGAGACCCCTCTCATCTTTTAAGTGGGAGAACTTGCACAATTAGTGGTTGACTAAATACTTTTTTGCCCCACTGTAAATTTTCCATCAAAATGTAGGCTGTGAGCACTCTAGTCTGTTATATTTCTGTAGGTGGAGCTGGAGGGGAACGGTCTTCCACAGCAGGCAGGCTCCATCCAGAGGCTAATGCTAACTATGGAAAACTTGGAGAAAACTGTGCTCCAGGGACGTGCAGAGACATTCTGAGGCGCTGTTGCTCTGACCTGAAGTAAGGGCGCGCGCGCGCACACACACACACACACACACACACACACACACACACACACACACACACACACACACACACACACACACACACACACACACACACACACACACACACACTGTGACTCCTGTTACTTCTGCTTGAGTAATTAACAGCCTACTGTATGGCTGTGTGCCCATCAAACGCTGTGGGCAACTATTTTCTATTCATTCTCCATGTAGTCCAGCGCTGAGCGCCCTCGGTGCCGAAACGATCTCTGCAGTGGCCGCTTTTTGTCACGGCGATCAGAGCTGAAAAAAGTTCAACTTTTCAGACTACAGCTGAGCTCGTCAATGTCAGACCTTTCTAAGCAGCCAATCAGAATTAAGGAAGGGCAGGACATAGGACGCCGGTACAGTCTGTACCCAGACTCCCATTTGCTGTGTCATCATATGTTGCATCCAGAGCTGCTACCAATGCTAGAATCTGTTTGCTGTCCATTGTTATTTAGAGACTGCTATTAAAAAATCAGAAAGTCTGACCACAGGAAAAGCAGAAGTGCTGAGCTGTGAGTGACAAGCTGTTGTTGGCATACAGGGCACAGACTTTTTTTCAGCGCACAAGCGCTGAAAAAAAAAACGTTCAGGGCGGTCGGGCGACAAACGCATTTGGTGACATGCAGCCTAAAGCTAATATTAGAAGCTGTGAACATGGCTTCATGTCCACTATCAACAATCTCTTTCAGCAACACTGTGGAAGTTTTTCACCTTAAAATAATGTTTCCTCAATGACTTTGATGGACCATCAACCTTTGACCAGGTGAGTGTCACGTCCCCCCACAGCCTGAATGGTCCCATGTTGCTGCAGCAGCTCTGCTCTTCAAGGATGTGCACAGCTTCGGGCTGTTGTTGCCCAGGCAAAAACCCATTTGCCGTCTTTGTCTGAGCTTCCCCTCTGGAGGGAAAATAAAAGGAAAAGGCTGTCCTGTTAACATTAGAAATAGGTTAGTTTTTCCATCCATCCATCCATCCATCTTCTACCGCTTTTCCGGAGGTCCGGGTCGCGGAGGCAGCAGTTCAAGCAGAGAAGCCCAGACTTCCCTCTCCCCAGCCACCTGCTCCAGCTCTTCAGAGGGGATACCAAGGCGTTCCCAGACCAGCTGGGAGACATAGTCTCTCCACCGAGTCCTGGGTCTGCCCAGGTTAGTTTTTCCTTTTACATATTAAACTTTTCCTTTTAAAATTTGGAGCATTTTCTTTCTAAAATATGTGACTTTTTCCTGTAAATGTGTCACTTTATTTAGTAAATTTGCATTTTTTAAATTTCTGTGTTCATGTCATTTTGACACTGTGTTCTTAACCTTGTCATCATCATGTGACTTTTTTCCTCTGAAGTGTGTTATATTTTTATTAAATATATATTTTTTTCTTATAATTTTTTTTTGAATGAATGAATCTTTATTTCGGATAGATTAAAAATAAAGATTAAAAAGAAAAAACAAACAGAACATTTGCTGCCCACATATAAAACTGCTCTCAGAAGAGGCAAGGTGGAGACCAGAGACATAGAGGTGTGGACAGAGGATTCAGTGCACTGCCTCCAGGAATGCTTTAACTGTACAGACTGGGAGGTTTTCACACTGTCCTGCGGGGATGATTTGGACTCTTTGGTAGACGTCACATGCTCATACATGGCTTTCTGTAAAAATAAGATCGTTCCACGTAAACATGTCAAAATATATCCCAACAACAAGCCATGGGTTACAAAATCAGTTAAATCCTGCTTACAGAGGAAAGCACTTGCCTTTAAACAGGGGTCTGTTTCTGAGCTACAGGTTGCCACAAAAGAGCTGAAGGCCGACATTTTAAGAGCAAAACAGAATTATAAATCAGAATTGGAAAGCAAGATGCCAACAAAGAAACTTGGTTCAGCCTGGGCCTGTATGAAAACTATTGCAGGACTTCAGAGCACAGAGCGCAGTAATCATGTGTTTTTAGATGGTTTTAATTCAGACACAGAGCTGGCTAATGCTTTTGTTTTTATGGTCGTTTTGACTCCTTTGATTTTAACACAGAAACCCAAGATTTGAAACTGAAACTCAAAGACAATCAGCACTTTAATATTGAGATGCAGGATGTTAAAAGGGAGTTCAGCGCTGTAAAAGTGAACAAAAGTCAGGGTCCTGATAATATATGTGGGCGCTTGGTAAGGTCCTGTGCACATGAACTGAGTCCTCTATTTCACTACATTTTCAATAAGTCCTTACAGAGACAACATGTGCCCAAGATCTGGAAAGATGCTGTGGTTGTTCCCGTTCCAAAATCCAGCTGTCCTAAAACGATAAACGACTTTAGACCAGTTGCTTTGACTTCAATTTTAATGAAAATTTTTGAAAAACTGGTCAGATGTGAGGTCCTAAAGCAGACTGAACATACATTGGATCCTCTGCAGTTTGCCTATAGGCCTCACAGAGGAGTGGAGGATGCCACTGTCACTCTGTTTAAGATGCTTTTTAAACATCTGGATTTTAATGGGACACACGCCAGGCTTTTATTTGTTGATTTTTCCTCCACCTTTAATACAATCCAACCTCATATTTTAGTTGAAAGGCTCCTGCAACAATTTGATTTGAGCAATAATCTGGTGGGTTGGATTCTGGATTTCTTAACCAACAGGACGCAGAGAGTAAGGGTCAGTGGTACATTGACTTAAAGTGCTCTTCTACAGGCTCTCCTCAGGGGTGTGTGTTGTCACCACTACTCTTCATCCTGTACACAAACGTGTGTCGGAGCAGACATGACAACAGACACATTATAAAGTATGCTGATGATTCAGTTATTGTCAGTCTCCTCCAGGATGGTGAGAGTGGCCACGGCCCAGTTGTTGATGATTTTGTTCACTGGTGTGAGGATTCCTACCTGCAGCTGAATACGACAAAAACTAAAGATATGATTATTGACTTTAGGAGGAAAACTCCCAGGCACAAAGTCACCGTACTGAAAGGTCAGACCACTGAATGTGTACAATCCTACAAATATCTTGGGACAATTATTGATAGTAATTTAAACTTTGAAGAGAACTGTGAAAGGGTGTGCAAAAAGGGTCAGCAACATTTGCATTGTTTGAGGAAACTTACACGCTTCCAAATTGACCGAACCATAATGACAATGTTTTATCGGGCTTTTATTGAATCTGTTTTATCCTTTTCTTTAGTGTCATGGTTTGGTCAGATAACACTGAAACAGAGGAAATCCTTGGATCAGGTAGTTAGATGGTCCAGTCGTTTGCTTGGTGAGTCACAGCTGAGCCTGACATCCTTGTACACCAGACAGGTACAGAGTATGGCTACCTCCATTTTAAATGATGACTCCCACCCTTTGCACTGCAACTTTCAGCTTCTTCCCTCAAGACGGAGGTTTGCTGTCCCAAAAAGTAAAACCCAGCGCTACAAAAACAGCTTTGTTCCTGCTGCTGTCAAAGAGTTGAACAAGTTGTAACAATACAGTATATTGCACATAATTTAGGTACCTATTTATTAACCCCATTATATATTTACTTATTTTTGTAGGATTTTATTTGGGTTCTAAATCTTTTATTGGGTTTTAGACCTTTGAGTTTTTAACCTCCTTGACTAGTCTTTAACTTTTTAATATGACCCTTCTCTCTTACCTCTGGTTTTTCTCCCATCTCTTTTTCTTTTTATACCCTGATTGATAGAGCCTTGAGTATTTTTATCATGTTTATAGTCCGCTTCATGTGTGCCTGTGTTTGTGTTTATGTTGAATGTAATTGTGGCTTGTAAATATGGATGTCACCAGACTGCAAAACAAATCTACCTACGGGTACAAATAAAGGAACCTGAACCTGAACAATATAACAAAGGGGGAAAAAAAAAAAAAAAGAAATCCAACAAGGTCAAATCAAACAATAACTCCTCTGATTATACAGTTCAACATAAGTTATCCGAAACGGGTGATGGCTGAAGCCGCAGCTTATATTGCCCACCCATATTCCATCTAAGAATCCAAAAGAAAAACAGGAGCGATTACAATTCAGAACAAAGCTAAGACAAAACGTGACAAAAAAAACTAAGCAACAACACAGACTGGATATGACAATCCTTATGTGATTTTACATGTCATCTTGTATATATGTTTGTAGTATTTCTTCCTTTAGTTTTTGTTTAACCTCTTGCGCTCCGTTGTCCCACGGGTGGGCAAGTCTCTGCGTCCTAGAGTGCACGAGAGCGCACGAGGGCGCTCTCGTCCGCTCTAGGACGCATCATGGAGATTTTGATGTAGGTGGTGTATGACGTCCAAGCGCGCACTGAAAATAAAAGCTGCAGACACAGCCGCGAACAGGTTAGTTCATCTGATTGACCTCTCATTCGACTAATACGAGCCTTGAATTGGGTTTCTGAAACCTTGAAGAACCACTGACTGAAAACCTAGCCAGAAGGACCCGCCTCCCAAAGGCTGCGAGCCAATTGAAGCACAGAAGTTCACTGAGCTGTTTTGTCTAAAGCTGGGTGAAGAGAGACTGCTTCAGCAGCCACAGGCAGTGGTTTATTATTACCTCCGCCAAAGGGGGAGGTTATGTGATCATCGGCGTTGGTTTGTCTGTTTGTTTGTTTGTTGGTTTGTCTGTTGGTTTGTCTGTTAGCAAGATAACTCAAGAAGTTATGGACGGATTTTCATGAAATTTTCACAGATTGTCAGAAATGGGGTATCCTAAGATGATTAGATTCTGGTGGTGATCCGGATCACCGTCCACAAGAAAACCGCCATTACGCAAAATGCCATTTTCGTGAATAACTACTGAACCACGAATCCTATCATTGTCAATCCAGTTGCTAGTCATATGTTTTCATGGTCAAGGAATCTGAAAACGTACACACAAACACTGTATGGGGGGAACTGTAGCGCTAAACCGGCATTACGGAAAATGCCATTTTCCTCAATAACTACTCAACCACTAATCCTATCATTGTCAATCCAATTGCTTGTCATATGTTTTCATGGTCAAGGAATCTGAAAACGTACACACAAACACTGTATGGGGGAACTGTGGCCGCCATTACGGAAAATGACATTTTCGTGAATAACTACTGAACCACTAATCCTATCATTGTCAATCCAATTGCTACTCATGTTTTCATGGTCAAGGAATCTGAAAACGTACACACAAACACTGTATGGGAGGAACTGTGGCCGCCATTATGGAAAATGCCATTTTCCACAATAACTACTGAACCACTAATCCTATCATTGTCAATCCAATTGCTACTCATATGTTTTCATGGTCAAGGAATCTGAAAATGTACACACAAACACTGTATGGGAGGAACTGTGGCCGCCATTACGGAAAATGCCATTTTCGTGAATAACTACTGAACCACTGCTTCTCATATGTTTTCATGATCAAGGAATCTCAAGACTGTATGGGCAGAACTGCGGCGCTTGGCGGAGGTCTACGCTCTCCGAGTGCTTTTCTAGTTTATTTATTTTTTTTTTTTAATTCCAGCAGATTGTTTAGGATTCTCTTATATGGTCATCATAGACCGACGGAGGCCAATGATGAAGGTCGTAAATCATTCGCCAAAACCGCAATCATGGAATTATGTTTTGACCGGGTCGCGAGACCAGAACGAGCGGACCAGCATCGGTTCGTCTGACAATGAGGAAGACAAGTTGGCCAAGACAATGTGGCTGTGAAGAGGTAAGGTGTTATAAGCCAAATTATTTTTTATCCCTGAAAATTGTAATCAAAAATGACTTTTGACCGATTGGTAAATTACAACTGTGCGGCGCACGATGTCCGAAGTGCGTGCGCCGCGTTACATGGTTCGTTCGCTGCCTCTGGACCGTGAACACCCCCCCCCCCCCCCGCCGCCGTTACGATTCTGTAGCGGGGGGGTGGGGGGAGCCGCAGTGACAGCGGTGCTGTGGAAACATGCCTTATCCGAGTGTAATCCGTCATATAGCGAGGGCGGATCTCCGTCCTCTGTAGCGGGGGGGGGAGGGGTGGACAAACCCCCCCCCACACACACACACACACAGACACAGCCCTGAATGTGACCTTTCATTAGAGCCCTAAATGAAGCTTCTTCATTGAATCATTCAAAAGTTACAGACGTTTTTCCAAACTGTGCCATTTGGCACAATTTGGCACAGTTCCAAAATGCCTGGGAACAGCCTGAGAACAAAGCTGTGTAATACAGTGATCCCTCACTTATCGCGGTTAATAGGTTCCAGAACCGACCGCGAAAAGTGAAAAACCGCGAAGTAGCGTCACCCCTAATGACGTCATCCATAAATAATACGCATGTTCATTCTCTCTCTCTCTCTCTCTCTCTCTCTCTCTCTCTCTCATATGATACGTGTGTGTGTGTGTGTGTACGTGTACATACATGTGTAGATGTAAATAAAGTGTACATAAATATGTTTTTAGAACTCTTTTATTCTTATAACAAGATACGTAACTCAAGATGAAAATGATTTACTGCACAGGTTAATGAGAGCTTTACTGCTCCTCAGGTGACGCCTCATCGTCAGGTGCTGGAGGCGCAGGATCGTCGAGGGCAGCTGCAGGAGGCGTCGTAGTGGCTCGACGGGAAGACTATTTCGCACAAAATGTCACAAGAGAACAGCAAAAAGTTCCACGCGGTGAGACTGAAAGTAACACGAGCGATAAAGAGCAATGAATGCGGTCTTCCTTCCTTCATGGGCGCTCGGCAGGGAGAGGAGTTGGGTGAAACGTCTCGGCCAATCAGCTTGCGGGGTGAAACGTCTCGGCCAATCAGCTTGCGAGATTTCCGAGCCGAGCCAACACGAGAACGGCGAGAGGTGGATTTTTTGAGCTGTGCGGCTCTCCGTGTTGATACCTGATGGTCTAATGTAGTCTCCCTGCCTTCTGCTAGCGCCCGCCCATTATTTCTCAATTTTGAATTTTTGATGAATATTTTTGAAAAATCCGCGATGCACTGAGGGCGCGAAAGGTGAAGCGCGAAGTAGCGAGGGATCACTGTATATTCATTTTTTGTGGTATTGTTACAAAATTTGGACCTCAGCTGGATAACACTTGGTTCTACATTTCTGTTGCATTGTCCAGCCCGGATCTGAAGCTCCAAAAAAACACCCAGGCCAAATTTATTTTCTTCAAGTTCACTATGTTTAGATGACTGTAACTCAGTGGCCGGAGCACTTAGAGAGATCATGTTTTTTTTTTGCCCAAAAATTCAAAGTGTTTTCTTTTAAATGAGACCAACCCCATGAAGATGCTGCAAAGGGTTGAAGAACAGCTTTCGATTTACTTTGGGCACATTTTTTTTTGGCGTTTTTAGGAAAATTGACCGGAGTGCAAGGGGTTAAATTGTCCAAGCGTTGTACATGATTTTAATTCAGGTCCAAAAGTGTTCCACAATCTGACTCCTTGCACTAAAATATAGTGTTGCTTGGTGGTAGTTCTCACTGAGGGTTTTTGAAATATAGATGTTCCTCTGAAATGATATTGTTTCTCCCTTATTTGGAGCAACTTTTGGATATTTGCGGGTAGTGATAGATTCTTTACTTTAAACATAATTACTGCAGTTTTAAAGTCAACCAGATCTTTCAACTTGAGAGCTTTTAATTTAACCTCTTGCACTCTGGTGTACTGCGGACGGGCACGTCTCTGCGTCCAAGCGCGCACTGAAAAAAAAAAAAAAGGTTCTTCCACTACACACACAGCCGCAAACAGATCAGATATGATTGGCCTCTCATTCGACTAATAAGAGCCTTGAATTGGGTTTCTGAAACCTTGAAGAACCAATGACTGAAAACCTAGCAAGAAGGACCTGCCTACCAACGCTGTGAATGCAGCGAGCCAATTGAAGCACAGAAATTCGCAAGCTGTTTTGTGTAAGGCTGGGTGAAGAGAGACTGACTGCTGCAGCAGATGAAAAAAAGGACCCGCAGGAAGAACCTGCTACAGACCCAGCAGCACGGAGACCACCCACAAGTGTGACCTGCACTTATTCCAGCAGAATAGACGTTTAAGATTCTCTTCCATGGTCATCATAGACCGACGGAGGCCGACGACGAAGGTTGTAAATCATTCGCCAAAACCGCAATCATGAAAGCGCAAAACTGCAATAATGGAATTATGTTTTGACCGGGAACCACGAGCGGACCAGCGTCGCGTTCATCTGACAATGAGGAAGAGAAGTTCGCCAGGACACTGCTGTTGTGAAGAGGTAAGTGTTAAGATAAGATAAGATAAGATAAGATAAGCCTTTATTAGTCCCACAACGGGGAAATTCCAGGATTGCAACAGCACAGGGATAGCAACACTCAGAGCAACAATCAGAAGGCAAGAAAAAACAAGCAAGCAAGAGCAGCTAATATACATATGTACATATTACTATAAAATATATATATACACACACACACACACAGACACACAGTGCAGAGCATTGTAGCTGGATGGAATAAATATATGAATATATGAACACACAGTGCAGAGCATTGTAGCTAGATGGAATAAATATGCAAGTATATAAACACACACAGTGCGGAGCAATGTAGCTAGATGGAATAATATGTAGAGTTATAAGCTAAATTATTCTTTATCCCTGAAAATTGTAAACAAAAATGACTTTTGACCGATCGGACTTCATGCGCCGCACAGTTGTAATTTACCGAAGTGTGTGCGCTGCAATACACGGGTTGTGCGCCGCGTCTGGACCGTGAACGCCCCCCCCCTCCCGCTACTCTTCTGTAGCCGAGGGGGGAAGCCGCGGTGACTGCGCTGCGGTCGCCACATGAGTCTATTCCGTCATGTAGCGATGGCCGATGTCCGTCCTCTGTAGCGAGGGGGGGGGGGCAACCCCCCCCCCCACACACACACAGCCCTGAGTGTCACCTTTCATTAGAGCCCAAGATGAAGCTTCTATATTGAATCATTCAAAAGTTTGATGCTTTTCCAAACTGTGCCATTTGGCACAATTTGGCACAGTTCAAAAACGCCTGAGAACAATCTGAGGAAAAAGCTGTGTAATATATTCATTTTTTGTGGTATTGTTACAAAATTTTGACCTCAGCTGGATAACACTTGGTTCTACATTTCTGTTGCATTTTCCAGCCCGGATCTGAAGCTGTGTGTTATTTGCAAGCATTTGTATCCAAAAAAACACCCAGGCCAAATTTATTTTCTTCAAGTTCAGTATGTTTAGATGACTGTAACTCAGTGGCCGGACCACTTCGAGAGATTATGACTGTTTTGCCAAAAAATTCAAAGTGTTTTCTTTTAAATGAGACCAACCCCATGAAGATGCTGCAAAGGGTTGAAGAACAGCTTTCGATTTACTTTGGGCACGTTATTTTTTGGCGTTTTTAGGGAAATTGACCGGAGTGCAAGGGGTTAAGGAAAAGTGGGTTTGTTGGATCCCTGTAAGCAGCTTTGTTTATTATTCTAATAGCTCTCTTGTGAAGCATAAAGACTGGATATACAGTGGGGTAAAAAAGTATTTAGTCAGCCACCAATTGTGCAAGTTCTCCCACTTAAAAGATGAGAGAGGTCTCCAATTTTCATCATAGGTATACCTCAACTATGAGAGACAAAATGAGGGAAAAAAAAATCCAGAAAATCACATTGAAGGATTTTTAATGAATTAATTGGTAAATTCCTCGGTAAAATAAGTATTTGGTCAATAACAAAAGTTCATCTCAATACTTTGTTATATACCCTTTGTTGGCAATGACAGAGGTCAAACATTTTCTGTAAGTTTTCACAGGGTTTTCACACACTGTTGCTGGTATTTTGGCCCATTCCTCCATGCAGATCTCCTCTAGAGCAGTGATGTTTTGGGGCTGTCACTGGGCAACACAGACTTTCAACTCCCTCCAAAGATTTTCTATGGGGTTGAGATCTGGAGACTGGCTAGGCCACTCCAGGACCTTGAAATGCTTCTTACGAAGCCACTCCTTCGTTGCCCGGGCGGTGTGTTTGGGATCATTGTCATGCTGAAAGACCCAGCCACGTTTCATCTTCAATGCCCTTGCTGGTGGAAGGAGGTTTTCACTCAAAATCTCACGATACATGGCCCCATTCATTCTTTCCTTTACACGGATCAGTTGTCCTGGTCCCTTTGCAGAAAAACAGCCCCAAAGTATGATGTTTCCACCCCCATGCTTTACAGTAGGTATGGTGTTCTTTCTCCTCCAAACACGACAAGTTGAGTTTTTACCAAAAAGTTCTATTTTGGTTTCATCTGACCATATGAGATTCTCCCAGTCCTCTTCTGGATCATCCAAATGCTCTCTTGCAAACTTCAGACGGGCCTGGACATGTACTGGCTTAAGCAGGGGGACACGTCTGGCACTGCAGGATTTGAGTCCCTGGCGGCGTAGTGTTACTGATGGTAGCCTTTGTTACTTTGGTTCCAGCTCTCTGCAGGTCATTCACTAGGTCCCCCCGTGTGGTTCTGGGATTTTTGCTCACCGTTCTCGTGATCATTTTGACCCTACAGGGTGAGATCCTGCATGGCGCCCCAGATCGAGGGAGATTATCAGTGGTCTTGTATGTCTTCCATTTTCTAATAATTGCTCCCACAGTTGATTTCTTCACACCAAGCTGCTTACCTATTGCAGATTCAATCTTCCCAGCCTGGTGCAGATCTACAATTTTGTTTCTGGTGTCCTTTGACAGCTCTTTGGTCTTGGCCATAGTGAAGTTTGGAGTCTGACTGTTTGAGGTTGTGGACAGGTGTCTTTTATACTGATAAAGAGTTCAAACAGGTGCCATTAATACAGGTAACGAGTGGAGGAGAGAGGAGCCTCTTAAAGAAGTTGTTACAGGTCTGTGAGAGCCAGAAATCTTGCTTGTTTGTAGGTGACCAAATACTTATTTTACTGAGGAATTTACCAATTAATTCATTAAAAATCCTTCAATGTGATTTTCTTGATTTTTTTTTTTTCTCATTTTGTCTCTCATAGTTGAGGTATACCTATGATGAAAGCTAGAGACCTCTCTCATCTTTTAAGTGGGAGAACTTGCACAATTAGTGGCTGACTAAATACTTTTTTGCCCCACTGTATGTTTGTTTTATCTGTATTTCCCCATACTTCAGTTAGGGATGTGATTTTTCCGCTAATTCGCGGAATTCTGCTTTTTTTATCTTCCAAAAATTTTCAGACCAGATGGCGGCGCTTGCACAACGCGAGGCTCAGCGTCTCTTCAGATTTTGTGGATTAGCAGCGATATTTCTGCTCATTTCGGGTCTGTTCGTTCAGAACAGCTTCGCTTTTACATCCTACACCCGAAATGAACTTTTGGACATTGGATTACAAAATAATGACCTTTTTATCAGCAACCTACGTTTCATCCCTGAGCTCTGGAGAACACCTGACGCTAGGTAAGCTACCCGGCCGACCGGAAGTGCTCGCAGGCGGCGTAGAGACCGTAAACAAAGGCGGGGGAAGCGCGGAGGGCTAAGAGCTAACCTAAAGCTAACACCGCTTTCTCTACCCAGCATTTTTTTCACTAATGTACGGTCAGTGGGGAACAGAATGGATGAGCTACGGCTTCGGATCACCAACAATAAGAAACTTATGAACTGCAATATCATGATTTTCACGGAAATATGGCTACATAGTGGAGTATTTGTGTGGCGCCACGAGACGGCTTTTGTTGTGATGTGGCGCATTATAAATAAAGCTGATTTGAATTGAATTACTTGATGGTGCTGTCGAGCTGGCCGGATGGCACACTCTGCGGGCAGACAGAGCAGCTAATGACTACGGTAAGACCAGAGGTGGGGAAGTATGCATTTATATTAACAAGGCTTGCTGCACGAACTCTGTCACTGTTGGGAGACACTGCTCAGCTAACCTGGAGTTTATCATGGTTAAATGTAGACCTTTATATCAATCAATCAATCAATCAAAGACTTTATTCCAGACTCATGGTCCATCAAAAATAAAATAAATAAATAAAATAGAATAAAACAAGACAGTTGAAAACAGATAAGAAAAACAATCAAAAAGTTACAAAACAATAAGACACAACTTCTAAAAGAAGTACAAAGACAGTACAGATTTAAAAAGACTTCAAAAGACTACTGTACCAGTGCCTTCTAAACTGTGACTGACAGCGAATAGAACTGAGCTTAAAGTCCAAATGTCACGTAATTTTTTTTTCCAAATGTCAACGAATTTTGATAAAATACACATAGCTTAAACCAAATATTCATACCGGAGACCATATCACCCACCCGTATTTACATAATTGCACAAAATACACCAGGTGAAGGCCCTGCCTTGCTCGCTGGCTTGTGACAGCCAACCCAGACCACGGCCATGTTTTTGACGTCACAAATTTAACCCTGGCTGCCCTGCCGTATCCACATTCACACTTATCAACATTGGACAATCATGATGGAAAGTGACAGCGATTGTGAACAAATTAGTTTAGTTTTGTCCTCTGGTGAATCGGACTTGGAATTCAGGGAAGACGACACCCCAGATACTGATGACAGTGGTTCAGACAGTGACAGAGGCATAGAACCTTACAGGTTTGAGCCGTCTGAGACGGAATCAGATGCTTTGTCTGATGACAACAGTTCCAACGATGACCAGAGAGCAGAACCAGTGGAAAATGTCATTGAATTGGACATTAATCGCCTCCAGAATGTTGAATGGTAAGCCAAAAGAAATCTGTGATGTTTAATAAATTAACTATAACCACCGGCAAAATTGGGAAGCCGAAGGGGATCTGTCGAGGGCGCCCCATAAATATCGATTTTTCAGAAGCCATTATTATGATGATACAGTGGGGCGCTAGCTTACAGTAGAACCCTTTCTTTCCTCATTCAGTTGTAGCAACAAAATCAAGGATGAAATGGAAGTAATTGTGGAAAATGACTTGTATTAAAATCCCCAGGATCGTGTGTATAGGGCCATAACCAGGAATGTTCCTTTCTCACTGTAGATGAATTAGAAATCTAGCTCGTTGTTTTGTACGCCAGCTTCAAGGTTTGATAACTAGAAATAATTGGGAAAAAACTATGTCTCTAGCACATGGCACTTTATGGGGAGGGCTTGAAAGTTCTATTAATAAACAAAGACAACATGAATAATGCAATGGATCTTTTCACTTTATTTTACATGAGTTCTGCAAGGCATTTATGAGGTGGATATGGTGTAAATAATATGGACAGGATTTGAACACATTATTGAATATTATATATATTGTTACAAAATTTATAAAAGCTCAACTGCAATATCAACAAACCTGTGCTTACAATATCAACAAACAAGCATATTTATGTATACATGCATTCAGAAAATATTTGCAAATTCTTGTACTTGAATTTTTCAATAGGTGCACCTGTGAGTGTTACCAAGCAATGCCAACAGTGGAGGAGAGCTGCTGCTGTCAAGAAATTGACCAGATCAGAATGAGAATGGAGGCGCATACCTGTCAAGTGATACGTTTTCGCCGTATTTTAATACGGGGAAAATGCAATTTTAGCAAATATGGGCGTATTGCCATTTCTGTACGCCCAAAAGAAAAATATACGGGAAAAAAAATTGAGTGTGTTGAGGAACACGTCGTGTGTGTGACCCCCACAGCTAGGGGGCTGGCATAGCGCTCAGCGTGAGCTATTCTCACAACAGTGAGAAGTGTGGACTCAATCATTAGGCTGATGGCTGGGGTGGGCAGAGCGCTCAGCGTGAGCTATTCTCACTACAGTTAGAAGTGTGGACTCAATCATTAGGCTGATGGCCTCACACTTTCTACTGTCGTGCGGCTCCGGAACACAGAGGAATCGCCTTCCAAATCCAGAATTCTGCGTTTTTTATTTTGAGCAGGACGCTGAGTTGTGTTGTTATTGTCAAATATCCATGAATCCTTAAAATATTTGACAATAACAACACGAATTACATTTAAAACATTTCCCAGAAAAGTGTCCCTTATTACCTAGCCGTCCCTTATAGCCCCGTTTTACGGTGCCATCCAGCAATACGATAGATGATTTATTTCTAAGGATAAAATTGTTGGTCGTTGTTATGTTGGTAACGAGGGCTAACTAAGAACAAAAATAGTGATTGCCTTCCACAAACAAAGGAAAAAAAACTGTCTATGTATTAAAAATATGCGGTGCCTCTTCCAGTCTCCATATAAACAATCAATCGGGATACCCCAAGCATCAAACTAAGGTACAATCTGTTTCGTCACTTCCGCCTTCTTCCCCAGGCGATTCCGGGGGCCGTGAGTAGGAACGTCAGGCCAAGCGCGGCAGTTTTAAATTAACAAATGTTCCGGCGTTACTGAAGCATATGCACCAAGACCCGAATGGATCGGTTCCCTTTTATATCTAGTTTCAAGACATTTTAAGGACCCTATTACGTGACATTTGGACTTTAACGCTAGACATGACTTGAATGATTTCATTTCTAGATACATCAAGCCGACAGATGAATTTATACATAAGATTCCTTATTACTGCATGCAGTGTATTTACACGTGATGAGACAAATAACTCGAAAGCACTGCACCATTGAGGCTTTTTTTAAGTAAAATTCTTAAAGCATCATTGTAAGCAACCTGTAATTTCTGCATACTTTGTTTCCTGTAATTTATCCATAAATGAGCAGTGTATAAAGGTGTACAAAAGGTTTTAAAAAGAACCAATTTCACCTCATCTGAACAAAAACCAAACCTGCGTGCAAGAATATTTGCTTGCATATAGATTTTGCAGCGTTATCTGAAAATATCATCATCAGTCATTCTATCATTAATAAAATGTCCCAGATATTTAATTTTATCCCTGACAATTAATTCCCTGCCTGCCAATTCAAAGACAGGGAATTTCATTAACAAATCTTCTCTAGTGCGGCAAATCGGCACACAACTCTTATTTGTATTATATTTTAGGTCATTTTCCTCTCCATAAGCAGTACACACTCTTAATAACTCCTGAAGACCAGCACTACTTGGACTGAGAATAACTAGATCATCAGCATACATAAAATGATTCACTAACTTATTCCCAATTAAACACCCAGTTTTACAGGCATTCAGTTGCTTTGACAAATCATCCATATAAAGATTAAACAGGACGGGACAATATACTGCCCTGTCTGACACCACTGCTCACACCAAATGGGGATGAATGACTCTTCCCCTATTTCACCAGCATCTTCTGATGTGCGTACCAGTAAATCAGGATACGTACTAAGTAGGGATGGGCATTCGGTGAAATTTTCTTCACCGATCGTCGGGAGAATTAATGATTAATAATCGGTTAATCATTAACATTTTTAGGTAGGTAACAAGGCAGGTAGACTACATTAGAACATCAGGTATCAGCACGGAGCGCCGCACAACTCAAATCCACCTCTCTCTCTCTCTCAAATCTCTCTCTCTCTGTTCGCTGTTGTCGTGTTGGCTCGGCTCGGGAATCTCGCAAGCTGATTGGCCGAGACGTTTCACCCCGCAAGCTGATTGGCCGAGACGTTTTACCCAGCTCTCTCTCCCTGCCGAGCGGCCACCCAACAAACGAAGACCGCATTCATTGCTCTATCGCTCGTATTGCTTAGTCTAGCCGCGTGGAACTTTTTGCTGTTCTCTTGTGCCATTTTGTGCGAAATAGTCTTCCCGTCGAGCCACTACGCCGCCTCCTGCAGCTTCCCTCGACGTGTGTACACCGAATCTTCATGACCTTCTCAATAAAGTTTCTGAAAAAAAAAAAGAATCTTCACGACCGCCATTACTCAGCGCGCAACCACTGTTGGCGGTTTCTTCGCGTAATAAGGGTGTTCCATGGACCCTGTCGATGAGGTATATTTGTATGCTGTATTGCAGTGATTGCAGTACACCTGGTCATTTTTTAAATTGAAATGGTCCCACGCAACACTTCGCCGTAACCGCTTCATGATTTGGCGATTGCCCTATGGAAGCGCGCATGTATCAACTGAGGCACGCCAGGGTACGGCGATGGTGTAATGTTACCCCCTGGTGCCCAAATTTTGCCATTGCATTGTTTGAGGACGGCCGTGCACTAGGCCTTAATAACCTCGGATTGTTTTAAAAAAAAAAAAAAAAACAGTTTGTCGACGAAAATGAACTTCCTCGGTAAAATTCTTAATGATCAATTATCGGTTAATCGGTAAATTATGCCCATCCCTAGTACTAAGTAGTTGGGAACCCCCCTGTCAATCATTTTCCTAAACAATATCCTGTGATTAACACGATCAAACGCCTTAGAGGTGATCAAACGCCTTATATCTGCCATAGGAGTTCACTTCTCACTTTTCTTCATCTTGCCTGCTGAAGATGTTTTGGACTTTATTTAAAAAATATTTTTAATGCCACACGTGATGGATAATGCGTGTTGGAATATTTTAGGAATGCTATCTTCTTGGAACATAAGTCAATATTATACAGTAATAAGTGACATTCAGCTGTTTGTTTTATGTCATTTAAGCACAGTTCTGGTACTTAAAAATCATAAAAACCCAGGAGCTTCGGGGGGCTTCGCCCCCCTTGCCCCCCCACCGGGGCTCTGCCCCGGACCCCGCTGGGGGAGTGCATCCCCCAAACCCCCTGCTAAATTTTCAGATAATTTGCCCAACCTCAAATCACAACCCTGTTCAGTACAATATGTCATGTATGGGAGTATTAATGAATGATACAAAGTATACAATTTGGGTTGATTCAGCAAATACTTCTCTCTGTGTAGTATTGCAATTGATTTAGATATTTTACCTTTAATATAATTAATATGTGACTTCCAACACAGTTTATTATTAATTATTACTCCCAAGAAATTTAGTTTCAGATACCCTTTCAATCTCTACACCATTTACACCAAGTTTATACTAAGTTGTGATGGTCGTTAAAAACTATAAATTTTGTCTTACTTAAATTGAGCGTTATTTTGTTTGAATCAAGCCACAGTTTAAGCTTTCCTAATTCCTTTCCGAGTGTATCCAAAAGTTGTTCCAAATTGCTTCCACTGCATAATAAATTAGTATCATTGGCAAACAATATTAAATCCATTTTTTCCGAGACTTTACATATATCATTTATATACATATTGAATAACAGTGGCCCCAAAACTGAACCCTGTGGGACTCCACAAGTAACCTTCAGTAACTGTGAGTTTTTGTTACCAACACATACATACTGATATCTATTCTTTAAAGTGTACCTGTGGTGGTCGTGAAAAAAAAGATATTATATTGAGCCCCTGTCTCATGTTCTAGTTCAAGTTTAAGTTCAAGTTCAAAGCAATGTGATATAAATCCATTGCTGATGTGCTGGTTCAGCTATGTCAGCAAAACACGGGCGCAGCCATACTTGCGGCTACATGGCCTGCCAGGACGCTTCCTGTGACGTAGTGTCGTGGATACCACGATCTGGATCAATATTGGCTGAGCCTGGAGTGCCCGGATGAGCAGTGGCTTTCAGGATATTCAAATTCAAACGTTTATTTCAAACTCAGGGTTCATATTAAATGCAGAACTAAAACAAGTAGAAAATAAATAAATAAATGCTTAAATTCAGCGGGTCGTCTCGTCTGATCTGAGGTCGTAACGGCCGCCAGACGGCCGATGATTCTAAAACTATATACAGAGCAGCAGACACTCGGCGCTCTTGTAACAACAAAAACATACAATGCGATATGGATATCGCAACATGGCGGAATGTAAATCCTTTGGATGTCTCAATAATAAGTGAAAAAACAAAGAAACACTTCTTTTGTGTACCCAAACGCAGCTCACCTTGTCAGAAGATCGTAGCGGAAAAGTGATTGCGCAATCTTGGAACAGGGCAGACGTTTCCTTTTAGACGAAATTGCGTTGTGTGTGAGGACCACTTCGTCACTTTCACCCTCAGAAGACCTTTCTGGCTCAAACCTGTAGCCATGTTGGACGAATTCTTCCTCAGAGTCCGACAATTCAGCCATAATAGAATAAAAACACTCACAAAAGCACCCTAGTCGCTCATAGAGGCGGAGTATTGACTTTTCAGTACCAACGTAGTGACGTCACATCCGCATGTGTCATGGCCGCGCGCAGAGTTTTCATTGGCTGGTCATGCCTGCGGTCGTATTTGCATATTTCTCTGGTGGTATATGGCTGGCAATAATTATTTAACCAAATAACGAATACTTTGCCTAATGTTTTCAAGTTGAATGCGTTTAGACGACCACCACAGGTACGCTTTAAAGGCGTCGGACAGACGAAAATCCAATATCGCTAATTCATATCTCAAATTGTCGTCTGAGACGAGCTAAGTCGAACCGCACATGTTTTGGTGTCAACGAATGTCGCATAAGGTGACAATGCGCTCTTGAAGTATGCTGTCGTGCAGAGCTGGCGGACCCAGCCAAGCGATTAGCGGCTAAGATGGCCACTGACTGTGTGACGTCAGCCCAGGCAAACACACGCACACGGTTGGCGGCCATTGCTGTGTTTTGCTTCATGCACCACTTGATGTTTACGTTTTAAAATCGGCGATTACGGATATTTCTCGGAATACTTGTGGATTACAAATAGATTATTTATTAAGATTAGGATTTCAGGACGTGCAGATAGTCCTGGGCATAGCGCCAAATATGGTTCCTATACCACTATGGAATTGCGTCTCAAGAAAGTGATTGACATCCAACTGGTTCAGGTAGTTGCTTATTCATTTGTGGTTACTCAAGTATTTGTTTGAAATATTTTGTCTTATGTAAGATAATTAGATAAATACAACAATATTAGAAAATGAAATATGGTGCAATCCCAAAATTAATGACCAGTGCAACTTCATAATATTTTATATGGAGTGAATATTAAACTGATCTGCCACATATTACAATGTTCTTACTTCATTATACAGAGCAACGAGGTAGGAAGCAGTAATGCTATGGAGAAAGAGGGCTTCATCCGCAGCATGGATCTATTAGAGGAGCATGGTTTGGCTGTTGATACTATCATCACTGATCGGCATCCCCAGATACAGAAATATATGAGAGAAAAGATGCCGGATGTCAGACACTACTATGATGTGTGGCATGTTGCAAAGGGTCTAAAAGTAGAAGAAATTACCAATTACCAATGACAGTTCAGCTTTCAATTTTTAGGGAAGCAACATATTTGCTAAGAAAAACAAATATAAGCCTAAGATTGTAAGAGAAATGTGCTTTTAAAAATGGAACCCCAATTTTCTACCATAAAATGGTGCCCATTGTAACTGTGAAATGTTATTTATTGGAATATAATAATTGCTGTATCTGGAAACTAGTTATTTTCTTAATCTGTAGTAATACTCCATTGATTTTTGTATTTCTTTGTATATTTCTGCTGTGTTTTCAAACATTCATACAAAGGTGGTATAGTATGTAATATTTCATTTCAAATTGAGAAGAATTTAGTGTGTTCAAATTATTCAAATGTATATGACATGCGACTTTGATGAATGCTGAACTATGAGAATTATAACATTGACAAGAACATTAATAAACTCAATATATGATTTTACAAAACTTTATTTAAATATCATTGTTCACAAATCTAATCTTGGTAGGCAAAATCCCTTGTAGTGATCAGATGGGAATGTTTCTCTGATGAGGCTCACCGCACAGGCAGGCAACATAACCCTCACTTCTTTCCCAAGAAATCCCCAACACCACCGTACCAGTTGCCTGTAGGCTATGAATCTGTATCGCCTGAAAAATATGGGGTTTGCATTGATTATTGAATGTATTGAATGATTTGTACATAATTCATCTGGAAAATTAAATCACATGAATAAATATTGTTTATAAACTCACTCGTGTTGACTTGCATCATGATCACCATATTGCTGTCTGTAGGCCAGATAAGCTGTCTGTAAAACCCAGATGTCAAGACAGACATAACGAAAACCTGGGTGATCAGTGATACACTTTGGTAGTTTATCATCGGTGTATCCACAGCCCTTCAGTTCTTCAATTTTCTCCTTCACCTTCAATATCTTCTGGCAGCACCAACATTCACTTGATGTTGGCATAATGTAACATTTCTCACAAGTGCACCTGTGCAAAAAAATGGTATAATCAGATGCTTATAATAAACTAATGGCTCGTGGGAGTGCTATATAAATTGGTCTATGAAGTTTGATTAGAAAAAATTAAAAACATGGAAAAAATTTTGACCTGAAAGAAAACTTATAGTAAAACAATAATGAGTCACAATAATTCTTAAACATGATCCATCAATCTCTTAGAGAATTATGTAGCTTTTGAGACAAGTATTAACATGATGATGATTAACAACATGTCATGACAAACTCGTAAAGTACACATATTATCGCTCACATAGATTATCCATTTATTTCGAATGAAAATGTTTCTAAGTTGGCAAATAAGGCAGCGAGTGACCAATTGGTAGTTTTAGTTTGAAAATTAAGTGTGTGACCATGCATGTCGCCAAAAAAAAATATTTCTAAGCATCTTTTACCAAGATAAATCTTCGAGCCGATCGTCGTAAACTTGGTCTGTTCCCGTCTCTTTCGTCTTCCTCCTCTCCCTCTGGCTCGAACAAATAAGGCTGAATACCCCCCTCAGCACCACCCAAAACTACTTCATCATCCGATTCTTCATTTGCAATGTCATCATTTATATTGAGGTCGTCAAACTCGAGAAAATAATCGCTGTCCGAGTCACTTTGCTCTCGTTCTGCCATTTTCTTTGTATTCCTGGGCTGACGTCACTAATGCCCGCACCTATCGAGAGATGGCGGTACTGCAGCCTCACTAAGTGAAGGCTGGGCTATTTTCAAATAAGGTCATTTATGGAGGCTGGTGACACATATTAAATCACGGGAATGGGCAGAATGGAATATTTTCATACAATCAGTTGATTGGTTCAATAAAAAAATGTCACTGTCCGAGGCCTTTAAGTAACTACATGACCAGGACAGTGCTACCCCCCTAATACCACAATTTTGTAGTTTCTTTAATAATAAATTATGATCCACTGTATCAAATGCTTTTTTAAGATCCTGGAATACCCCAACTGAATACTCTTTATTTTCAATGGCAGTTGATATTTTTTCTATAAATTCCATTAGAGCAAATGCAGTTGTCCTCTTGTGTCTGAACCCATATTGCTGCTCACACAATAAATTATTCTTCATTATGAAGTTGTTAATTCTCTCACAGAATATTTTTTCAAGTATCTTGGAAAATCGCGGCAATAGTGAAATTGGTCTATAGTTTTAAAATTCCTCTCTGTCACCCGTCTTGTATATCGGAATTACTTTAGCTATTTTCATTGCATTGGGAAATATGCCTGTTTGGAGAGACAGGTTACAGATATACGTCAGTGGCTTCACTAAGCATTCAATAATAGTTTTGACTAAGAGCATGTCAATACCATCACAGTCCGTAGATGTTTTACTTTTAAACGATTTAACAATTTCAGTGTCCTCTCTCTCGTCTGTGTTCTTTATGAAAATGGAGTCTTTTATAGCAGTGTTTTTGCTTACTGTATCACCTGTAGGTGCCGTAATGGGTATTTCTCGAGCCAAATTAGGACCAATGTTAACAAAAAAGTTATTAAATTCATCTGCAGGTGAGATTGCATTCACACTCTGAGTCGGTTTATTATTTTTTTTTTTGAAAAATTAGTTGGGTAGCTTATATTTCTATTTTTATTTCCAAGAATATTGTTCAGTATTGTCCATATATTTTTAATATTGTCACTGTTTTTCTCCAGTTCTTTACTGTAATAGTCGCTTTTACTACATCTCATTATATATGTTAACTTATTTTTGTATGTTTTACACCTCTGCTCTGTTTCTTTTGTCCTTTTCTTTAGAAAAGCTTTATATAATAATTTTTTTCTTTTTACATGCCTTTTGTAATCCTTTGGTTAACCATGACTTGTCGACAAATTTATGTTTTAGCTTTTTCTTTACTAATGGACAATTTTTTTCATAAAGAGTGGTTACAATGTTCATAAATGTGTCATAGGCTTCATTTACATCTTATACATAGACTTTTGTCCAGTCTTGCTTCAGCAAGTCCTCTTTAAAAGAACTGATTGCATTTTGTGATTTGTATCTGAAAGATTTTAAAATTTTTTCTGTATTGGCCCCCGTGTGGCCATGGATAAGTGCAAAGGTTGGCAAATGGTCACTTATATCATTTATCAATAATCCACTTTCTATTTTCTTATCAATAATATTAACAAACAGGTTATCAATAAGTGTAGCAGTGTGAACTGTGATTCTACTGGGTTGTGTTATTGTGGGATATAGACTCATACTGTACATAGAATTCATGAATGCTGTAATTACATTTTGTTGAAATGGATTTAGTAAATCAATATTGACATCTCCACAAATTACAACCATTTTCTTACTAGTAATATTATTGTACAGCTCAACTAATTTATCTCTGAATGTCTCAATGTAAGTTCCCGACATTCTACATGTACAGCTTATAATTAGATTTTTTTTGTTTTATCTTGGTCAATCTCAGCAGTAACACACTCCAGAATCCCTGGTAGTGCAAAGGACATTCCATTTACAAGCTTACACCTATACAGGTCATCAATATACAGTGCAACACCACCATCCTTTTTTTGAGATCTGTTAGTATGAAACATTTGATATCCCTCTGTTGCCATCAGAAGGGCCTGCTCTTCATTAAGCCAAGTTTCAGAGACTGCGATAGCTGTAAATTAGACTGCGATAGCTGTAAATTGAGAAATTAGAAATTTTCAAATGGAACGTTTGAAGATTCTCATAAATTTTCCACTTTTTTTTATTCCCAGTGGGAAATAATTTTCCTTCTTTTTGTTTTTCTTGTAATTAAAGATTTTTTGGCAAAATTTTTAAACTTTCTGATAATTTGAGTTTGTTTTTTTACTCATGAGATTCTTCTATTTTTTTCTTTGTGATTTTCATGTCATAAATTCACATATTTTTTTCTGCCAACTTTAAAATTTTTGTCAATAAATTACCCTTTTTTTTCCATTTTCGTTCGCCACCCCAAAAAAGACTTTTTCTTGTAAACATTTTTCTTCTATAACTTTCAAAAATATAGAACATTTCCATCCATCCATCTTCTACCACTTTTCCGGAGGTTCGGGTTGCGGAGGCATCAGTTCAAGCAGAGAAGCCCAGACTTCCCTCTCCCCAGCCACCTGCTCCAGCTCTTCAGAGAGGATACCAAGGCATTCCCAGACCAGCTGGGAGACATAGTCTCTTCACAGAGTCCTGGGTCTGCCCCGGAGTCTCCTCCCAGTGGGACGTGCCTGAAACACCTCAAGTGGGAGGCGTCCAGGAATCCCCCTCATGGATCGTCACCTTATCGTGGTGGGGGGTTTTGCGTGCCCCAGTGATCCCAGGAGCTATGTTGTCCGGAGCAATTTGCCTCTGATAGGGTCACCCAAGACGAGCTGTTCCTGGGTGAAGGGCCAGACTTAGAACGAGCCAACAGACTCTCATGATAAATTCTGTATCAAGGATTCAGTGTACCCCGCCCGGTATGGGGTTACTGGGGCCCCACCCTGGAGCCAGGCCTGGGGGAGGGGCTCGAAGGCTAGCGTCTGGTGGTCGGGTTTCCACCCATGGGACCCGGCCGGGCTCAGCCCGAAGGAGTTACATGGGTCCGCCCTCCAGTGGGCTCATCACTTGCAGGACCGATCATGGGAGTCCGGTGCTATGTGGATTAGGTGGTGGTCAAAGGCGGAGACCTTTGCGGAATATAGAACATTTTTCTCACAAAATTACTGCGTTTTTTTTAATCCATTTTCTGAGTTTTCCTTTATATTTTCAGTGATTGTTATTGTCCATATCTGACATATTTCCTCACCAGTGTGAAACTTTTCTCATGAATTCATGTCTTTTGTTTTATAAATTCCTGTTTCTTTCTTGTAGTTTTAGACTCCTGAAAGAGTCCCTATCTCTGATGAGTCCACCATTTTTGAACATAATTCATATGTCCCTATTGAAAGGACATGTACCACAGTCTTTTAAAGTGGCAGTAATTAAACCTCTACTTAAAAAAACCTTCCCTTGATTCTGGGATTTTTGCCAGTTATAAACCAATATTGAACCTCCCCTACCTTTCCAAGATTCTCGAAAAAGTAGTCGCCAATCAACTGCACTTTTTTAGAAAATAATTCTATATTTGAGAAATTTCAGTCAGGTTTTAGGAAATACTACCGCACAGAGATAGCCACAGTGAAAGTTACTGATGACCTCCTTCTGGCATTTGAAATAGGACTTGTCTCTGTCCTTGTCTTATTGGACCTTAGTGCTGCCTTTGACACCACTGACCACCATATTCTGCTAGAGAGACTTGAACAGCAAATTGGTTTGAAAGGAGCAACGCTAAGATGGTTCCATTCTTATTTATCTGACTGTTCCCAGTTTGTCTATGTCCATAACAAGTCCTCTCTTCAGACCACAGTTAGCTATGGAGTTCTGCAGGGATCGGTACTTGGACCAGTACTGTTTACATTATACATGTTGCCTTTGGGAGACGTTATGAGGAAGCATTCTATTCATTTTCATTGTTGCACTGACAACACTCAATTATATTTATCCATCAATCCAGATGATCCCAGCCATTTCAGTTCACTCCAGGAGTGTCTTACGGATATTAAATCTGTATGAACAACAGCTTTCTATTGCTGAATACAGATCAAACTGAAGTCATTGTTTTTGGCCCCAAACATGCTAGAAGTACTCTTTCTAGTAAGATAACAACACTGAATGGCATTGCTCTGTCTTCTAAGTTTTCTGTTAGGAATCTTGGAGTTGTCTTTGACCAAGATGTCCTTTAGCTCTCATATACAGCAAACCATTAAGACTCCCTTCTTCCATTTGCATAATATTTCTAAAATTAGGTCCATCCTGTCTCATAAAGATGCAGAGAAACTTGTCCATGCCTTTATCACCTTTAGGCTAGACTATTGTAATTCACTTTTATCACGTCCTAATAAATCCATAAAGTTTCTCCAACTCATTCAGAATGCAGCTGCATGTATCCTGATGAGAACAGGGAGAACAGATCACATTACACCAGTTTTAGCTTCTTGACATTGGCTTCCAATAAAATATAGAATTGAATTCAAGATATTACTCCTAACCAATAAAGCCTTTAATGGTATGGCTCCTTCTTACCTGCAAGACCTCATAGTTCCCTATCATCCAACCAGAGCTCTGCGCTCCCAAAAATCCAAACTACTGGTAGTCCCCAAGGTCTCCAGAAGTAGATCGGGAAGTAGAGCTTTCGGTTATCAAGTTCCCCTCCTGTGGCACCATCTTCCCAGTTCAGTTCGGGAGGCAGACGCTCTCTTAATTGAAGAGTAAGTTGAAAGTTTTTCTCTTTGATAAGGCCTATAGTTAAAAATGTTGCCGCTGCCAGGCCTTCACATGCATGTGGAGCCTAACCCGGATTGATACTGGAATGTCTGGCTGTGAATGTTCATGTTGAATTGTATTTGTTACGTTTGTTTTGATAGGGATGTGATTTTTCCGCTAATTCGCGGAATTCTGCTTTTTTTATCTTCCAAAAATTTTCAGACCAGATGGCGGCTCTTGCACAACGGGAAGCTCAGCATCTCTTCAGATTTTGTGGATTAGCAGCAATATTTCTGCTCATTTCGGGTCTGTTTGTTCAGAACAGCTTCGCTTTTACATCCTACACCCGAAATGAACTTTTGGACATTGGATTACAAAATAACGACCTTTTTATCAGCAACCTATGTCTCATCCCTGAGCTCTGGAGAACACCTGACGCTAGGTAAGCTACCCGGCTGACCGGAAGTGCTCGCAGGCGGCGTAGAGACCGTAAACAAAGGCGGGGGAAGCGCGGAGGGCTAAGAGCCAAGCTAAAGCTAACACCGCACCGGCTTTCACTACCCAGCATTTTCCTCGCTAATGTACGGTCAGAGGCGAGCAGAATGGATGAGCTACGGCTTCGGATCACCAACAATAAGAAACTTATGAACTGCAATATCATGATTTTCACGGAAATATGGCTACATAGTGGAGTACTTGTGTGGCGCCACGAGACGGCTTTTGTTGTGATGTGGCGCATTATAAATAAAGCTGAATTGAATTGAATTACTTGACGGTGCTGTCGAGCTGGCCGGACGGCACACTCTGCGGGCAGACAGAACAGCTAATGACTCCGATAAGACCAGAGGTGGGGGAGTATGCATTTATATTAACAAGGCTTGGTGCACGAACTCTCACTGTTGGGAGACACTGCTCAGCTAACCTGGAGTTTATCATGGTTAAATGTAGACCTTTATATCAATCAATCAATCAAAGACTTTATTCCAGACTCATGGTCCATCAAAAATAAAATAAATAAATAAAATAAAAGAAGACAGTTGAAAACAGATAATAAGAAAAACAATCAAAAAGTTACAAAACAATAAGACACAACTACTAAAAGAAGTACAAAGACAGTACAGACTTTAAAAAGACTACTGTACCAGTGCCTTCTAAACTGTGACTGACAGCGAATAGAACTGAGCTTAATGCTAGACATGACTTGAATGATTTCATTTCTAGATACATCAAGCCGACAGATGAATTTATACATAAGATTCCTTATTACTGCATGCAGTGTATTTACACGTGATGAGACAAATAACTTGGAAGCACTGCACCATCGAGGCTTTTTAAGTAAAATTCTTAAAGCATCATTGTAAGCAACCTGTAATTTCTGCATACTTTATTTCCTATAAGTTATCCATAAATGAGCAGTGTATAAAGGTGTAGCGTTGTCTGAAAATATCATCATCAGTCATTCTATCATTAATAAAATGTCCCAGATATTTAATTTTATCCCTGATAATTAATTCCCTGCCTGCCAATTCAAAGACAGGGAATTTCATTAACAAATCTTCTCTAGTGCGGCAAATCGGCACACAACTCTTATTTGTATTATATTTTATGTCATTTTCCTCTCCATAAGCAGTACACACTCTTAATAACTCCTGAAGACCAGCACTACTTGGACTGAGAATAACTAGATCATCAGCATACATAAAATGATTCACTAACTTATTCCCTATTAAACACCCAGTTTTACAGTCATTCAGTTGTTTTGACAACTCATCCATATAAAGATTAAATAGAATAGGGGACTGTATTGCCTCTGCTGATTGGACAGTCAGCAAACTCCTTCCTCATATCAAGACTCTGAAGACACAGCTCTCGGTCCACAGGTTTAATGACACAAGGAAAGGTGAAACTGTAACATACAGTACAAGGCATAATCACTCTTTGACCGTTGTACAGATATTACAATGAAAATATATGAACTCAGCTTCTAATACAAATCATATTTTATCTTCCCACAAATTATATGAATTACTTTGCTTTTTAACTCAAATACAATATAAAATTATGTTCACAACAACTCCCGCCGCCACAATGAATTGCTTTCCCTCCAAATTATCTGTCAATGTCCTCCGACCGATCCAACGGCTGTTGCCAGCGTAAATCGCGCGAGACCACTTTTAGCGTCTAAAATCATCAAACCCAACATGACCTCAAACAAATCATCCAGAAATGCACACAAACAATAACAATTAATACATACCCACGATGCTACCAAGGGCAGAGGATGTATGTGACTGCTGCTGAAGTTAACTGACGGCAGTAAACACACACAACTGACTTTTTTCTCAATACTCCGACCAACTTCCTGTTTACAGTTAGTCGGAGCCGAAGGTGACGTCACCTTCGGCTGCGAACTATGCCGATTCTAAGGTGAACCCAACACAATATTACAACGTGTTATTCAACATTAATTAAGAATATAAATAATATTCCACCTTAACTTTTAACATTAAATAGCTATCAGAACACTCCCCGCCTGGCGTGATTCTATGCCACCTCACTTAGTCTGTCTAGTCCAGCTAGTCCACTTAGGCATCAGGGGGAAGAAGTAGTACTACTTCTGTAACAGGTCTCACTAACAAAAGTTTCTTTTCCTGGCTTGATGACCTTTACTTCCACCTGACGGACTTTCCCATCTTTGCTATGGAAGGCCCGTGTTACCAGACCAAGTGGCCATTCATTCCTTGGTACTTGGCTGTCCTTGAGGAGAACAACGCTCTTTGGTTCAATGTTTGGGTGTGGTGACTGCCACTTCCTACGTGCTTAAAGTGTTGGAAGGAATTGATTACACCATCTATCCCAGAAGGTGTTGGACAGGTGCTGAACCTGTCTCCACTGGCGCTTGTAGAGGTCTGAAGGCCCAAACTCTCCTGCAGGAGCAGGAACAGAGTTCATCTTTTGTGTTAGAAGAGCAGCTGGTGAGAGTATGAATGACTCGTCGGGGTTGGTTGTCACAGGAACAAGAGGCCGAGCATTAATGATGGCTGCTACTTCTGCCATGAAGGTTACCAAAACTTCATGGGTAAGTTTGTCCTTCAGCTGGAGGAACATGGAGTCCAGAATCTTCCTAGCGAGACCAATCATTCTTTCCCACGCCCCACCGAAATGGGAGGCATGTGGAGGATTGAAAGTCCAAGAACATCCTTGATCCGACAGGTAAGATTTCACACTTTTGTAGTTGATGTTAGAAGGTATCTTCAAAGCCTTGCATGCACCCACAAGGTTTGTGCCTCTGTCTGAACGAATGCTTTTGGCCGGTCCTGTCACAGCTAGAAACCGTCTTAATGCATTGATGAAGCTGGATGTGTCGAGGGATTCTATGACTTCAATATGAACGGCTCTTACGCTCATACATGTAAAAGTCACAGCCCACCGTTTCCTTTGTGAGAGGCCTCCTCTAGTCCGGCGTGAAGAAACGCTCCAAGGGCAAAATATGTCGAGCCCGACGTTTGTAAAGGGAGGATCTGATGAAAGGCGGTCTGGTGGGAGGCTGGACATCTTTTTTTTTTTTTTTTGACTTATTTTAAGATAAGATAAGCCTTTATTAGTCCCACAACGGGGAAATTCCAGGATTGCAACAGCACAGGGATAGCAACACTCAGAGCAACAATCAGAAGGCAAGAAAAAAAAACAAGCAAGCAAGAGCAGCTAATATGTACATATGTATATAATATGTATATATAGCTAATATATAGCTATATATACATACATATAGTACATATACAGTATATACATATAGTATATAACAGCTAATATGTACATATGTACATATTAGCTGTTATGTACATATGTACATAATATGTATAATATACAACAACCCAATACAACAACCCACCCTAGATCTAATTTCTGTGCATAGGGCTGGTTGTGTGAGCCGTTCACCTGTTTGTGAACTTTATGCACTCTGATAATGTCCTGACCGAAGAGAAGCATGATCTGGGCATTTGGGTCCATATCTGGGATGAAGTGCGCCATTGTCTTTAAATGTGTATGATGAAGAGCAACCTCAGGGGTTGGAATCTCGTCTCTGTTGTTGGGAATGTCGTTGCACTCTATGAGGCTGGGTAATGGAATGCAGACTGTCCCATCCAGAGATTCCACTTCATAGCCGCTTGCCCTCCTTCCTGATGATTCCTTCATTCCTGCGCATGTTCTCAGTGTGTAAGGAGCACTTGGACTTCTGTCGCCAAACACGTCGAAGAACTGTGAACGAACCAGTGACCGTTGCTCTGCTCATCCAGAATTGCGTAGAGCTTCACTGCTTTGTCTCTGTGACCGGCTGGATATACTTTCACGAGGCATATTTTGGAACAGGATCTGTCTGTCAGATCTCCACCGCAGACCTTTGTGCATTTGTTCATAATATCGGATTGAGGTTGAGGCACGGTTTTGACCTCCTCCCCGCCATGCTCTGGATCAGGATCCTTCACTTCTGTCCAGGGTGCGGGTCCTGGATGTAGGGCTGAGTTATGTTTTTCGCTCTTGCACTCAGAACACTGAACTTTGGCCTTGCAGTTTTTAGCGATGTGTGACGAAGATGAACACATTTAAAACACAGATTGTTCTCTTTCAAAAACATCTTACGATCTTCAATGGATTTTTCTCTGAAAGCACGACATTTGCTTAAAGTGTACCTGTGGTGGTCGTGAAGACGCATTTAACTTGAAAACATTAGGAAAAGGTATTTGTTATTTGGGTAAATAATTGTTGCCAGCCATATACCACCTGAGATATATTGAAATAGGACTGCGGGCATGGCCAGCCAATGAAAACTATGGGCGCCGCCATGACATATGCAGAAGTGACGTCATACCGTTGCTACTGAAAAGACAATACTCAGCGTTTCACCGCGACTATGGTGCTGTTGTCCGTTGTTTCTGTTCTATTATGGCTGGATTTTCTGACTCTGAGGAAGAATTCGTCCAACATGGCTACAGGTTTGAGCCAGAAAGGTCTTCTGGGGGTTAAAGTGACAAAGTGGTCCTCGCACACAACGCAATTTCGTCTGAAAGGATTCGTCTATGCCCTGTTCCGAGATTGCGCAATCACTTTTCCTCTATGATCTTCTGACAAGGTGAGCTGGGTTTGGGTACACAAAAGAAGTGTTTGTCTTTGTTTTTTCGCTTATTATTGAGACATCCAAAGGCTTTACATTCCGCCATGTTGCGATATCCATATCGCATTGTATGTTTTTGTTTTAACAAGAGCGCCGAGTGTCTGCCGCTCTGTATAACGGCGAGGGAGGAGCCGAATCATCTGCCGTGTTGCGGCAGTTACGACCTCAGATCAGACGAGACGACCCACTGAATTTAAGTATTTATTTTCTATTTGTTTTAGTTCTGCATTTAATATGAACCCTGAGTTTGAAATAAACGTTTGAATTTGAATTTGAATATCCCAAAAGCCACTGCTCATCCGGGCACTCCAGGCTCAGCCAATATTGATCCAGATCGTGGTGCCCTCTTTATTACGTCACAGGAAGCGTCCTGGCAGGCCATGTAGCCGCTAGTATGGCTGCACCCATGTTTTGCTGACATAGCTGAACAAGCACATCAGCAATTATATCAAATTGCTTTGAACATGAATTTCAACTTAAACTTGAACTAGAACGTGAGACAGGGGCTCAATATAATATCTTTTTTTTCACGACCACCACAGGTACCCTTTAAAGGGTGTGGTTTCCCATGAATAGGACACATTTTATCACGGCCATCAGATTTCAATGAGGAGTCAGTGGAATCAGAACTAGCTCTGGTGCATATCTCTGTTTTGCAGACTGAGACTCTTTGATGTTTGTTTGGCTGCCATGCTAACTTTTCAGTCCTGGGAACAGTGTCTGTCTGAGTGATGAAGTTGAAGCTTGGGTCATTGGCAATGCTAGCTTCCTGGCTAATGAATTTTACAAAAAGGGCAAAGGGAGGATAAGGCACATGCTTTTGTCGCTTATAAGATGCACCAACTGAAGCCCACTTTTCCTGCAGACGAAAAGGGAGTTTCTGCACGATTGGGTTGACATCTTCTGCCGTGTCGAGGAAGGAGAGACCAGGTAAGTCTCCTTCATCCTTTGATGATAGAAGTTCCATCAGAAGATCACTCAACTTAGTCAGTTTGGCGTAATCTCGGTTTCCTATCTTTGGAAAAGTGTCGATGCGTTTGAAAAGAGCGTCCTCTACTGCCTCTGGCGAGCCGTAAGTTTGCTAGAGTCTATCCCAAATCATATTCAGGCCTGCTTCCGGATGATTGATGTGAATTACTCTGAGCTGCTCAACATGTTCTTTTGACTCCTTGCCGAGCCACTTTAAAAGAAGGTCCATCTCCTCACTTGCTGTTAGATCTAAGCCGCTGATTGCAGACAGAAATGAGCGTTTCCAAGCTCTGTAATTCTCAGGCTTATCACTAAATTGAAGTAAGCCTGTAGACACAAGCTCACGGCGTGCAAGGTACCTCACAAAGTCATTTGGAGTGGAGCTGTTATGGTTGGAATTAGGAGGTGCAGGATAAGATGGGGGAAATGTACCACAATAGTCATTTTGAAATCTGGAGTGCTGTGTTGGAGTAATATTGCTGCTTTCAAATTTCACTTGCCGTGGGTCACAAACATTTTCATCCTTATATATCTGAACCCGCTGTGGGCTGGGGTGTGAGTCTGATTTTATTGGGGCATCATCTACACATAGCTGGTGTTCTGCCTCCCACACTTTGGCTTGGTCAGCAACATACTGTTGAGTGCATTGTGTGGCTGTCAAGGAGGCAGAATCTAATAATACAAACTCTCGATTTCGTTTTTCACCACTGTCAACTGCAGCTTCCAGTGCTTCTGCTTCAGCAACAGCTGCAGCAGTCTCTTTCTTATATTGTAGCATTTGCATTGATGCTTCCAACTTAGCTTTTTCTAGTTTTAGGCTTATTTCTTCTTCAGCGTAGGAGAGGCGAGCTTTTGCTGCTTCCACTCGTGCTCTTGCTTTGGCTGCAGCAGACTCTGTTGTAGCATCATCGTCTCCTCAAACCAAGACAGAAGATCACTTCTCTCCATTTTACAGGAATTTCACTTTATTCCTTATACAGGAATACCACTTTTCTGCATTTACAGGGATATCACTGGCTTTCATGTCGACTCATCCAGGCCTCTTCCAGGCCTGACCAAAGATGTTTGCTTCCCCAGGACCCCAATATAAACAGTTGCCTCTTGCAGAGATTGTAAGGATCAGAATTTGCTTTTAAAGGATCAAAGGAACATAAACTCGGGAGACCAGACCTCCAACATGAACACTGCATTTGGATAACGTACCCTTACAGGAAACAATGCTCTTAAAAATGGGTCATAAACCGCTTAATCCGACGGGTTTATAGCCCCCGATGCTGTCCAGGTTTCCTCTCCAGATACCATGGACCTAAAGGAAATCATCTACAGCTCAACAGTACCTCCTAGCGGATACCTACGGAATGTGTTTTCAGTATGTAGGATGACTTTTAATTTGTTCTAAACATTAAGTTTCTTTCAGCTTATCCTCTGGATCCTAAGGACACTGAAAATCATCCCTCTTTTATCACCAACCATGGTTTGCTGCATGGTTTGCTGCATTTTGATCTAAATGTGAATGCATGTATTATAATTATGTATAAGAAATGTTATATTCATGAGTGTTATTCAAACAAATGTAATATTGGAGTAATGGTATAAATGCATGATCACCAAATATTAACCAAGTCATTTAATCTAGTTAGATTTTATATTGAGCACCTAATGTCATAAGAACTGACTGAGTGTTGATTTTTCTCTGCAATTTCATGGGATGGTGTCTTCGTTTGATTGGCTGCTCTCAAACAAAGAAATGTTCTCACATTGGATGTCAGCCATTTCAAACTGCTTCTGAAAAAGTCGATTGGTCAGTCTTGTGATTGACATCATCATTTTACAACCCGGCGAGGTAACTTTAAAAGAGAGAAGTTAGATTTGAGTGGAACTATAGAAGAAGTTAGTAACAATGTAACAAGAACAGTAAGATAGAGAACGGTGAGAGAATTAAGAATTAGAAACACAGAAAGAAGAAAGAAAGAGATTTCGAGAAAGATTAGGAACTAAATTAAGATTAAAGAAGCAGAATAGTAATCTAGATCTCAGAAGAAGATTTTATTCCACCGTTTCAAGGTCCTGTGAAGTTTTATTCTGTTCTTTGTGAAATTTGTCAAGTCTTTCGTTATTTTCTGGTTACTGAGGAGAAACCACTTTTTCTTTAGAGCTCGTTCTTTTAGAGAATCAAATTCTCAAACTTTTTCTTTCACCTCAGAAGCCATTCGTATCCTAGTAAATGTTTTTCTCCTTTTTTTAATGACTTTTCACGCCATTAAAGTGGACCTTTAATTTGCCTAATTTAAAGTGAACAGAGACTGTTTTGTTTTGTTTTTTTTGACTCTTCTTTCCGGCCTCATACCCGCATGACTGAGAAGTGGGTTCCTTCAGTTTTTGGGTTGATCCCGCTACAAGAGACCTCAAATTTGGACTCTCTTCCAAGGACTTGTCACGCCGCTCTGTGACAGACCATCCCCTGCTGCCATTGTCTGGAGAGCCCCCAGCTGAGTTTACACTTCCACGGCTGTGAGGAGGCATCGCAGCAGCCGCTTCCTCCGACGTACTAACTCCCAACTCGGCCGGTATCGACCCGCTGAAACGTGGACCTACAGCTGTCTTGTAAGTGAAACTCCTACTTCTCCTATCTGCTGGGTTAAAACGTGATGTCCTAACAATTAAATTACAATTGAATATGGCCCGTATTTCAGGGCTCAATTAGTCTCTCAGCCACAGGATAAAGCTATAAACTGAAGGAAAACTCTTAGTCATTTTTAAGTAACTGCCCTTAAATTTTTGTAGATTAATTCAGAAGTCATTTTTAGATAATTAGCTTATGAATTTTCCCCATAAAATTGCGTTGTTTTGTTAAAACATTTCAGCCTCATTTACCGTTGAAACATAAGTCTGGTTCCTCCTTGGTTCTACAGAGGTGTAACGCTGGATTTTATGTTCAGGAATCCAATATCAGTCGATGTGATATATTACGCTGTTATCATTTGAATCTGTTTATCCATCATTTGAACGCCATACCGTGTAACCTGAATGAGTTTAATAAAAGGGTGAATGAGAGAAGTTGAAGCGTTTTTCTTTCGCATATACATGTTTCCTAATCATGACAGGAAAAGAACTCACTGAAACTTTGAGACTGATTCATTAAGTAATTGAAGGTACAAAATTAAATAAAATTAAAGTTAATATTATTGTCCGTTAGGACTGGTGCCCCTTTTACGAGTGCTTTTATTTAATTTAGCGGGTGTAGAAGTGATGGTTTAACTCCGCCCCCTTTCACACCCACTATTAAATAAAATAAATAATTCCTGTACCTTATGACAAATATTTTTATAGGCAATTCATTCTACACTGTAGATGACACACTGGAGTGCGCAGAAGGCTGCACGGTGGTGCAGTGGTTAGCACTGCGGCAGCACAGTTTACCCTTGGCCGGGGGATTGTGGGGATCGTGGGATCGTGGGTTCGATCCCAGCCCCCGACCAACAGTGATCTGTGTGGAGTTTGCATGTTCTCCCCGTGTTGCGTGGGTTTACTCCGGGATTTCTCCGGTTTCCTCCCACATGCCAAAAACATGCATGTTAGGTTAATTGGCTGTTCTAAATTGTCCCTAGATATCTGTTTCCTATAGGCCCTTAGAATAGAGGGTTAGTATTAATGAAAGCGCTTTGAGTGGTCTTTGTGACTAGAAAAGCGCTATATAAGTGCAGGTTAGTTAGTTAGTTAGTTAGAAGAAGCGGGTGAGTGTGTCTTTGACATGGCTCTTTTTTCTGACTAGCACAGTTCGCGAGCGTACTTCTGAATAGACACTGATGTGTTGATTGTTTATTGGTTGAGTGTGACGATGATCTGCTCACTGTCTGCCAGCATGTTCACGTTATCATACCCACTAGGAAGCCGTAGTTTCACTGTACTGCCGCTGCTGATTGGACAGTCAGCTAAACTCCTTCCTCACATCAAGACTCTGAAGACACAGCTCTCGGTCCACAGGTTTAATGACACAAGGAAAGGTGAAACTGTAACATACAGTACAAGGCATAATCACTCTTTGACCGTTGTACAGATATTACAATGAAAATATATGAACTCAGCTTCTAATACAAATCATATTTTATCTTCCCACAAATTATATGAATTACTTTGCTTTTTAACTCAAATACAATATAAAATTATGTTCACAACAACTCCCGCCGCCACAATGAATTGCTTTCCCTCCAAATTATCTGTCAATGTCCTCCGACCGATCCAACGGCTGTTGCCAGCGTAAATCGCGGGAGACCACTTTTAGCGTCTAAAATCATCAAACCCAACATGACCTCAAACAAATCATCCAGAAATGCACACAAACAATAACAATTAATACATACCCACGATGCTACCAAGGGCAGAGGATGTATGTGACTGCTGCTGAAGTTAACTGACGGCGGTAAACACACACAACTGACTTTTATCTCAATACTCCGAACGACTTCCTGTTTAGTTAGTCGGAGCTGAAGGTGACGTCACCTTCGGCTGCGAACTATGCCGATTCTAAGGTGAACCCAACACAATATTACAACGTGTTATTCAACATTAATTAAGAATATAAATAATATTCCACCTTAACTTTTAACATTAAATAGCTCTCAGAACAGGGACAGTATACTGCCCTGTCTGACACCACTGCTCACACCAAATGGGGATGAATGACTCTTCCCCCATTTCACCAGCATCTTCTGATGTGCGTACCAGTAAATCAGGAAACGTACTAAGTTCTTGGGAACCCCCCTGTCAATCATTTTCCTAAACAATATCTTGTGATTAACACGATCAAACGCCTTAGAGGCGATCAAATGCCTTATATCTGCCATAGGAGTTCACTTTTCACTTTTCTTCATCTTGCCTGCTGAAGATGTTTTGGACTTTATTTAAAAAATATTTTTAACGCCACACATGTGATGGATAAAGCTTGTTGGAATATTTTAGGAATGCTATCTGCTTGGAACATAAGTCAATATTATACAGTAATAAGTGACATTCAGCTGTTTGTTTTATGTCAATTAAGCACAGTTCTGGTACTTAAAAATCATAAAAACCCAGGAGCTTCGGGGGGCTTCGCCCCCCTTGCCCCCCCACCGGGGCTCTGCCCCGGACCCCGCTGGGGGAATGCGTCCCCCAGACCCCCTGCTAAATTTTCAGATAATTTGCCCAACCCAAAATCACGTCCCTATTTTGAATGTAGCTACTGCCAGGCCTCCTACTTTTTACCTCTTTTTTTCAACCCAGCCGGTCGAGGCGGATGATCGTCCTCTATGAGCTATGGTTCCGCTTGAGGTTTCTGCCCGTTAAAGGGAAGTTTTTCCTCGCCTGTGTCACCGCAGTGCTTGCTCTTAGGGGTCTCTGCTGGGTTCTATAAATTTGAGAGCGTGGCCTAAACCCACTCTTTTTTTTCTGTAAAGTGCCTTGAGATAGCCTGTGTTGTGAGTTGGCGCTATATAAATAAAATGAATTGAATTGAATTGGTGAGTGGGATCCAATGGCGGAGGAGGATGCCATTTCAGACCTGGTAGACCCAAACGTATAGTGAGGGTGTGCTGGGAACGTCTGGCTGAGGCCTCTGTCTGGGAGGTCTTCAACTCCCACCTCTGGAAGAACTTCAACCACATTCCGAGGGAGTCTGGAGACATGGAGTCTTAATGGGTCATGTTCTCCACCTCCATTGTTGAAGTGGCTGCCCAGAGCTGCGGCCACAAGGTTCCTCAGGCCATCTCATGGTGGCAACCCCCGAACCAAGTGGTGGACACCGGTGGTGAGGGGGGCTATTAAACTGAAGGAGTCCTATCAAGCTTGGTTGGCTTGTGGTACTCCCAAAGCAGCTGAAGTGTACCAGCAGGCCAAGAGGAGTGCAACTCGGGTGGTTGCTGAAGCAAAAAACTCATGTATGGAAGGAGTTCGGTGAGGCCATGGAACAAGACTTTCATTCGGCCTTGAAGAGATTCTGGCAAACTGTCTGGCTGCTCAGGAGGGGGATGCAGCTCCCTGTCCACACTGTGTATGGTGCGGATGGGGCACTGTTGACTTCAACTGGGGATATCGTCAGGCGGTGGAAGGAACACTTGGAGGAGCTCCTCAATCCCACTGACGTTCCTTCCACAGAGGAAGTTGGGTTTGTGGACGAGGGGGACAACTCGCCTATCACTGGTGCTGAGGTCACCAAGGTGGTTAAAAATCTCTTTGGTGGCTGGGCCCCGGGGGTGGATGAGATTTGTCCTGAGTACCTCAAGGCCCTGGATGTTGTAGGGCTGTCATGGTTGACACGCCTCTGCAACATTGCGTGGAGGTTGGGGGCAGTACCTTTGGCATGGCAAACCAGGGTGGTGGTTCCTCTCTTCAAGAAAGGGGACTGGAGGGTGTGCTCCAACTTTAGACTGATCACACTCCTCAGTCTCCTTGGGAAGGTCTATGCCAAGGTACCGGAGAGGAGAGTTTGGCCTTTGGTTGAACCTCAGATTCAGGAGGAGCAATGTGGTTTTCGTCCTGGCTGTGGCACATCGGACCAGCTCTTTACCCTCTCGAGAATTCTCAAGGTTTCGTGGAAGTTTGCCCAGCCAGTTTTCATGTGTTTTGTGGACTTGGAGAAGGCATTTGACCGCGTCCCTTGTGGTTTTTTGTGGTGGGTGCTTCGGGAGTATGGGGTATCGGGCTTGTTGTTACAAGCTATTTGGTCTCTGTACGACCGTTGTGAGAGTTTGGTTCGTATTGCCAGCACTCAGTTGGACTCCTAACCAGTGAGAGTTGGACTCCACCAGGGCTGCCCTTTGTCACCGATCCTTTTCATAATTTTTATGGATAGGATTTCTAGGGGCAGTCAGGGAAGGGAGGGTGTCATGCTTGGTGACCACAGGATCTCATCTCTGTTGTTTGCAGATGATGTTGTCCTGCTGGCTTCATCCAGCAGGACAGACAGATCGGAGCAGCATCTGCAGTGATGGGGACGTTGTACCGGTCTGTTGTGGTGAAGAGGGAGCTAAGCTCTAATGCAAAGCTGTTGATTTACCAATCAATCTACATTCCTACCCTCACTTATGGTCATGATCTTTGGGTAATGACCAAAAGAACAAGATTGCATATACGAGTGGCTGAAATGAGCTTTCTTCATAGGATTGCTGGACTCACCCTTCGAGATAGGGTGAGGAGCTCAGTCATTGGGGAGAGGCTTAAGATAGGTGGTTTGGGCATCTGATCAGGGTGCCTCCTGGACACCTCCATTTGAGGTGTTTTGGACACGTCCCTCTGGGACGCCCCTTTTATTTGCCTCGCAAGTTCCCCCAACTTTTCATCACAACTGTGTACATTCACCCGAGGGCAGACGCTGACTCCGCCTTCAGCACAATCTTTGATGTGATCCAGCAGCTGCAATCAATTTCTCCAGAGGCGCCAAACTTCATTCTTGGGGATTTTAACCATGTTTCTTTAAAGAAGACACTTAAAAACTTTTATCAGTATGTCTCCTGCCCAACCAGGCGAAAAAAGACATTGGACCTGTGCTACGGATCCATAGAGAGGGCCTATAAATCACTCTCCCTTCCTCCTGTAGGATCCTCAGATCACAAGTGTGTACATTTGCTGCCCACATATAAAACTGCTCTCAGAAGAGGCAAGGTAGAGACGAGAGACATTGATGTGTGGACAGAGGATTCAGTGCACAGCCTCCTGGAATGCTTTGACTGTACAGACTGGGAGGTGTTCACAGTGGCCTGCGGGGATGATTTGGACTCTTTGGTGGACGTCACATGCTCATACATGGCTTTCTGTAAAAATAAGATCATTCCACGTAAACGTGTCAAAATATATCCCAACAACAAGCCATGGGTTACAAAATCAGTTAAATCCTGCTTACAGAAGAAAGCACTTGCCTTTAAACAGGGGTCTGTTTCTGAGCTACAGGTTGCCACAAAAGAGCTGAAGTCCGAAATTTTAAGAGCAAAACAGAATTATAAATCAGAATTGGAAAGCAAGATGGCAACAAAGAAACTTGGTTCAGCCTGGGCCAGTATGAAAACTATTGCAGGCCTTCAGAGCACAGAGCGCAGTAATCGTGTGTTTTTAGATGGTTTTAATTCAGACACAGAGCTGGCTAATGCTCGTAATTGTTTTTATGGTCGTTTTGACTCCTTTGATTTTAGCACAGAAACCCAAGATTTGAAACAGAAACTCAAAGACAATCAGCACTTTAATATTGAGGTACAGGATGTTAAAAGGGAGTTCTGCACTGTAAAAGTGAACAAAAGTCAGGGCCCTAATAATATATGTGGGCGCTTGGTAAAGTCCTGTGCACATGAACTGAGTCCTGTATTTCATTACATTTTCAGTAAGTCCTTGCAAACACAACATGTGCCTAAGATCTGGAAAGATGCTGTGGTTGTTCCCGTTCCAAAATCCAGCTGTCCTAAAATGGTAAACGACTTTAGACCAGTTGCTTTGACTTCAATTTTAATGAAAATTTTTGAAAAACTGGTCAGATGTGAGGTCCTAAAGCAGACTGAACATGCATTGGATCCTCTGCAGTTTGCCTATAGGCCTCACAGAGGAGTGGAGGATGCCACTGTCACTCTGTTTAAGATGCTTTTTAAACATCTGGATTTTAATGGGACACACGCCAGGCTTTTATTTGTGGACTTTTCCTCCGCCTTTAATACAATCCAACCTCATATCTTAGTTGAAAGGCTCCTGCAACAATTTGATTTGAGCAATAATCTGGTGGGTTGGATTCTGGATTTCTTAACTAACAGGACGCAGAGAGTAAGGGTCAATGGTACATTGTCTGACCTAAAGTGCTCTTCTACTGGCTGTCCTCAGGGGTGTGTGTTGTCACCACTACTCTTCATCCTGTACACAAACATGTGTTGGAGCAGATATGACAACAGACACATTATAAAGTATGCTGATGATTCAGTTATTGTCAGTCTCCTCCAGGATGGTGAGAGTGGCCATGGCCCAGTAGTTAATTATTTTATTCACTGGTGTGAGGATTCCTACCTGCAGCTGAATACGACAAAAACTAAAGATATGATTATTGACTTTAGGAGGAAAACTCCCAGGCACAAAGTCACCATACTAAAAGGCCAGACCACCGAATGTGTACAATCCTAAAAATATCTTGGGACGATTATTGATAGTAATTTAAACTTTAAAGAGAACTGTGAAAGGGTGTGCAAAAAGGGTCAGCCACATTTGCATTGCTTGAGGAAACTTGCACGCTTCCAAATTGACCGAACCATAATGACAATGTTTTATCGGGCTTTTATTGAATCTGTTTTATCCTTTTCTTCAGTGTCATGGTTTGGTCAGATAAAACTGAAACAGAGGAAATCCTTGGATCAGGTAGTTAGATGGTCCAATCGTTTGCTTGGTGAGCCACAGCTGAGCCTGACATCCCTGTACACCAGACAAGTACAGAGGATGGCTACCTCCATTTTAAATGATGACTTTCACCCTTTGCACTGCAACTTTCAGCTTCTTCCCTCAAGATGGAGGTTTGCTGTCCCAAAAAGTAAAACCCAGCGCTACAAAAACAGCTTTGTTCCTGCTGCTGTCAAAGAGTTTAACAAGCTGTAACAATATATTGCACATAATTTAGGTACCTATTTATTAACTCCATTTTATATTTACTTATTTTTGTCGGATGTTATTTGGGTTCTAAATATTTTATTGAGTTTTAGACCTTTGAGTTTTTAACCTCTTTGACTAGTTTTTAACTTTTAATATGACCCTTCTCTCTTACCTCTGGTTTTTCTCCCATCTCTTTGTCTTTTTATACCCTGATTGATGGAGCCTTGAGTATTTTTATCATGTTTATAGTCAATTTCATGTGTGCCTGTGTTTGTGTCTATGTTGGATGTAATTTGTGGCTTGTAAATATGGATGTCACCAGACTGCAAAACAAATCTACCTACGGGTACAAATAAAGGAACCTGAACCTGGGAAGAGACCCCGGGGCAGACCCAGGACTCGCCGGAGAGACTATGTCTCCCAGCTGGTCTGGGAACGCCTTGGTATCCTCTCTGAAGAGCTGGAGCAGGTGGCTGGGGAGAGGGAAGTCTGGGCTTCTCTGCTTGAACTGCTGCCTCCATGACCCAGGCCTCCGGAAAAGCAGTAGATGATGAATGGATGGATGGAAAATTTGAGGATTTTTTTACTCGTGAGTTTTCTTGTTTTTTTCTTTGTGATTTTCATGTCATAAATTCACATTTTTTTCTGTCAACTTTAAAATTTTTGTCAATAAATTATTCTGTTTTTCCACTGATTTTTTGTCACCCAAAAAATTTTTTTTCTTGTAAATATTTTTCTTGTGTAACTTTAAAAAATATAGAACATTTTTCTCACCAAATTACTGCATCTTTTAAATCCATTTTCTCTGTTTTCCTTTACATTTTCAGTGATTGTTATTGTCCATATGACATATTTGCTCATCAGTGTGAAACTTTTCTCGTGAATTCATGACTTTTGTCTTATAAATTCCCGTTTCTTTCTTGTAGTTTTGCCCTTGTTTCAGGTGAAAGCAGCAGCCCCTCTAAATGTCTGTGCACGTCCCTGCTGTTCTTGGGAGGAAAACTGAAAAGACAACTATGATTGTGATTGGCTGTTGTTACCTGATGCTGCATTCACTTGCATTAATTAATCTGAATTAATGGTGAGAGTTTAGGCTTAAAATCAGCTGAAAGTGCTCCGTGGTAACTAGGGATACAAGTGATCAATTCATTCATTAATCAAGAGTTAATTCACCTTATCGATGGATTAACAATTAATTGATAAGCAGCAGTTTTGCTGAGAATCTGAATTCTCCTCGGTACAATACGGTCTTTCTGTCTATAACGTAAACAGCTAAATACTGTTTTTGATGTCCTGAATAAAACATGAGCATCACATTTGTCAATGATTTACTGTCACATTTGCAGTTTTTTAGTGTGTACTATGTGCTGGTGCATCTCGATCAATTAAAATGTCATGATTTTAATTTCTGCAGGTACCCATGCACAACAATGGCAAATTATTTGCTTTTTTTGAGAGAACTTCTCTGTTGCTAGGAAGTATGATGTCATCTGTGTGTGTTTAACCCTCAGAATGACCCCAGAACAACATGAGGATCAACTCAAAAACAGGGTAGATCTTTGTTAACAAGGTCTGTTGGTCCTGAATTCTAAACCAAAGGGAAAAATTGTGGTAACCGGTTGGACTGACGTCAGACTAAAGGTTTAACAGAGAATTAATTGACAATTTATCCTCTATGCTTTAACCCAAACCAGGCGGGGTCATTTTGGACCCCAGAGGACAAAAGGTGTTAGACAATCAGGAGACATTCTGAGGGTTAAATGCTGGTGTGCCACTCTGTTAGGGGAGCTCCTCTCCATGACTTTGTGTTATGTGAGATTCTGTGGACCGCTTGAATAAAGAGACACTGACGTCAAGAACCTCATCATTTTTAACATGTGGTTTGTTTTCCACTCACATGAATACAGAAAATTAGAAAGTTTTAATTTTTTAAAATTGGATTATATTCATCGTATTCTAAAGAATAAGGAAGCATAAAGGAGATTGTCTCTTCTATCTGCCAGGTGGATCATAGTGAAGAATGCATCCGTTTTCTGATTGTTGCAGGAACAGGTTGGTGAGAACGTTTAGCTGGTCGGTGTTGGTGGTTTGGCTCCTGTTCTGCTCCTCATGGATGAATAGCTGATGTAGCTCTGTGGAGACCTGCCATTGATGGTCTGTACTGAGTGCTGGAGAATAAAGAACCACATAGAAGTCCACATTCTGAGTCTGAGGACTTTTATTGGGCCTTCAGGCTAACTGAACTAGCCTCATCCTGCTAGCTGTGACCGTCAGCAGCCACATCACATCTGGAGGAAGTAAACAAACCGTCAAGATGTTTTCAGGTCGGCGTCTGAGAGAGTTGGTGAGAGAGCGACTGGCTGCTGCTGCTGAAGAAATAATAACAGAGTTTGAACTAATCACCAACCAGTACGAGGAAGAGATCGATCGTCAGCGCAGACTACTGAATATGCGCTGGTGCTCCCAGATAAAAATCCACAGAATAGGTATGTGGGACTATAATGGTCTGAATGAGGCTTTAGAAAACTCTGGATCTGTTGTTCAATCACGGTTGTATCTTAAATGTACAATCTCTTGTTTTTAATTCCAAAATTTGACACATTTTTTTGTTGTTCATTTGTAAAGTGAAACTGTCTTTTTCTGACTTTTTTGTCTTTGTTCCTCCAGATTTCTCACAGCAACCTGAATGTAAAGCGGAGGAAGTTGTGACTGAGCAGCAGCTCTGGAACCAGGAGAGGAACTCTGTCCTGGACCAGGAGGAACCAGAAGCTCCACAGGTTAAAGAGGAACAGGAGGAACTGTGCATCAGTCAGGAGGGAGAACAGCTGGTAGTGAAGCTGGAGGCCGATCCCTTCATGGGGACTCTTGTTTGTGAGGAAAAGCAGCAGAGTGAAGCAGAACCAAACAGTGAGCAGCTCCTCTCTCACAGCTCTGCTGGAACTGAGATCCAAGATGAGGAAGGAAGCCGGCATGTCGACTCAGGATCCACTAAAGAAGAAGAAGAACCCAAACCAAAGAAGAGACGACTGAAAACAGGAAGTGACAGTAACAGTGATGAGGACTCTGTGACCTCAGAGACTCTCTGTGAGAATGAAACAGGTAAAAAGTTAGAAAATGTTCAGGTTGAGTCTTTGAGAAACTGTCCTAAAATAAAATAATAATATTAAATTAATATTTTCAATAACTACATGAATGTGACGTACTTGTACTGGTCTCGGTTTGTGTTTGACTTTGACTGATCTAACCCAGTGGAAAAATAATTTAAACTCTTCGACTATACAGTGAATCTGGAAAGTCTTCACAGCGCATCACTTTTTCCACATTTTGTAATGCTACAGCCTTATTCCAAAATGGATTAAATTCATTTTTTCCTCAAAATTCTATACACAATACCCTGTAATGACAACGTGAAAAAAGTTTATTTTTTTTGTAGATTTTTGCAAATTTTCTAAAAATAAAAAACCTAAGAAATCACATGTACATAAGTATTCACAGCCTTTGCCATGAAGCTCATAATTGAGCTCAGGTTCATCCTGTTTCCACTGATCATCCTTGAGATGTTTCTACAGCTTAGTTGGAGTCCACCTGTGGTAAATTCAGTTGATTGGACATGATATGGAAAGGCACACACCTGTCTATATAAGGTCCCACAGTTGACAGTGCACGTCAGAGCAGAAACCAAGCATGAAGTCAAAGAAATTGTCTGTAGACCTCCCAGACAGGATTGTCTTGAGGCACAAATCTGGGGAAGGATACAGAAAAATTTCTGCTGCTTTCGGGGTCCAAATGAGCACAGTGGACTCCATCATCCATAAATGGAAGAAGTTCAGAACCACCAAGACTCTTCATAAACCTTTCCGGATGTCTAAACTGAGCCATCGGGGGAGACGGGCCTTCGTCAGAGAGGCGACCAAGAACCCGATGGTCACTCTGTCAGAGCTCCAACGTTCTGTGGAGGGAAAAGAACCTTTCAGAAGGACAACCATCTCTGCAGCAATTCACCAATCAGGCCTGTATGGTAGAGTTGGCCAGATGGAAGCCACTCCTTAGTACAAGGCTCATGGCAGCCCACCTGCGGTTTGCTAAAAGGCACCTGAAGGACTCTCAGACCGTGAGAAACAAAATTCTCTTGTCTGTTGAGACAAAGATTGAACTGTTTGGCATGAATGCCAGGTGTCATTTTTGGAGGAAACCAGGCACCACTCATCACCAGGCCAATATGGTGGCAGTGTCATGCTGGTTCCAAGGTTGTCATACCCAGGAGAGACACTGGGGTTAAGCTCCCAGTGCTTATAAAATGCTCCTTATTGCGTGCATCTCAAAAAGCCTCTCACTTTCTGTGGGAAGGGAATCACACCTTATCACATTTAAAAACAGCGAAATAGACAAAGATACAACTTCAAAGTTTGCAATTTTTTGCTTAAAAGTGTGTAAATATGTTTGCTTTTAGCTTAAAAGATTATAATATGTGGTTACATAAGTGATTAAATACAATAGGGGTGTTTATGTATGTTCCTGCTATAGGTATCTATGCAGTGAGTGGGGTCTCACCACTGAGAAAAACTTTCAGAAGCCAACAGGTCCTTTTCCCTTTTGTTCTTGGCATAAAAGTTTGGATTAGTGTTAAATTTAGTTTATTCCGAATAATAGGAATTGCTTTGAAGTTACTTTGAAGACTTAATTTAGTTATAAATAGTCTTTAAAGATTAGAAGTTTAAATAAAAATTGCAGTCCCTATGTTTCACCACAAGATGGAGGCAGTTTTCATTTGCACTTCCGGAAGAGGAAACCCAATGACGTCACTCAGGGAGTCAAGGATTTCTACTCAAAATGGCGGCTACAGGGAACTTGCTTTACCTAGACTTAAGATGGCGTCGCTTGGCCGATCTACACATGCACAGTTTTCGTGCACAACTTGATGGTCGCGCACGCAACTGTGAGCGTGCACAAGTGACACGTGGATGCAGCACGAGCTTCAGTCCATAAAACCACGCCTTGTTTTCCAAAGGCGGGAAAACTTCAGTCTCCCTAAACTTTATTCTACAAGTTTATACAATGGTTAATTCAATTAAATCCCCCAAGGGTTTGCTTTGCCTGCGGGACTTTGAAATACAGGGGAAAGCAAATAGGATTTCTTCGCTATTTTGTTCCCTGGCCTATTTTAATTATTCAGCGTGTAATCACGCTTCTTAAGCATGCATCAAACAACAAGTAACTGAACAGGATGGTGGGGTCTCTTTACCCCCACCTCTCTTGGTCACACACACACAGCAGTATTCAGGGAGCGGGTGAATTCACTCCCTCCCCCTCGTGACACAGAGACAAAGACAATAGACTGGCTGCAGACAAATGAACCACCTTCCTAAGTTACAAGTCAACCAAAATCACACACAGCTTATGTATTAATTTCTTTCATTCTGAGTGAGTCAAGTTCAGCCAGGCTGTCACGCGGACGCACCATAAATATGTAGGAAAATATGAAATTAATAACTATGATCAGGTATGAATTATTTAATTTATATTGATGTATTGGAATCTGAGATCAAATCTCATTTCATATACACCAGAAAAGTTAATAACACTCGTGGGGCACCAGCTTCTATCTCTAAGAAGCAATTTAATCTTTACTTTCACTTTATATCTGTTTAATCACTCAAATTAATTAATAATCAGTCTCAAAAATTTTCCGTGAATTCGATACCTGGGCTTGAAACAGACTCAGAATGAAATAAATTCTCAACAACTTCTCTCATTTTCACATATTTATTAAATGAAATGATTAACAGACATTGCAGTAATTTCATTAATCATAAAATCAATCTTGTAAATGATAGATTAACATTGTCAATATTTTCGGAACCAGGGTTAACTGAGAAATGAATTTCTGTCAGTTTGAGTTAACAAATTATGGAAACAACGCAAATTTATGGAGAAAGTTTACTAATTATATGAAAAGTTCTGGATTAATCTTAAGAAAATAAAAACGGAATTTTAATGAAAAGAAGAGTTATGTTAATGGCTTCTTAATTTGCATCTGATTAGATATACAAATTATTACCGAACCTCAGACGTTTAATTCTGCAGATGAAGTAAAGTTTGCAGCTCACGTGATTCCTCGTTGGGTGTCGGCCTCAGCCCAAGATTTCGTGGATGTTAGGGGAAATATCTGCCCGCAGGATATTTCAGGGTCCACAGTTCGACCTTTAAAGTCAAGCAGTCGAAGTGGCTGGATTTTGGCTGTATGACCCACAGTTGTAACTTGGATCAGAGCCAGATGGTGCCGACGTTTCTTCAGCATGTGGTGAAGAGATGCGCGTTTTCTCCTTTGTAGACAAGCGGCTCCAGAGGTCTTTGTGAATAATTAGATCTAATCAGATCTCAAATTAGAAAAAGGCTTTCGGACTTTAGATAAAATAATAGCTTCTGGTGTGTGATTGGTCAGGAAAAATATTATAAAAATAAAGTCAAGATTAAAGTTTACATTAAAATTAAAACAAACGGTGGTTTTACAGAAAGTTTAACAAAGAAAAGAATGATAAATAAAAATTGGGAGTTTAACTCTGATTAAGAATTGAGCTCAAAGAAATAGGAATTCCTAGGCATTTAAGAGAAAAAGGAAAAAAAAAATTAAAATACAAAGTTACATAAACAAATTACGAGTTATCTGCTCTGTGCTCGGAAAAGCAACACGTGGGAGAAGTCTTTGTTCAGGCAGTCCTTTGTTCTTCCCAAAGTTCTTTCTTGCTGTGTGTAGACAATGGACAAAGAAGAGAGACAAAAGAGAGCGACGAACGGAGGTGAAAGAGCATCCCAAGAGCGACGTTAAGAGACAAAAGGGAAGGTAGCAGGGGGGTCTTTCTCCTTTTATAAGTTCTGTTGAGCTTTTGCGGGCTTCCGGGGTGACAGCAACCTCAGCCAATAAGCCTTCTTCGTGGGCGGGCTTGATGAACTTTAGTCCAATGACAGGCTTTGTCTGTGAGGGACCAATAGGATGGAGGAGCTGGGGCTCAGTGAAGGCTGGGTGAAATTTGATACCGGTCCCCATGGATACACACAATTTTAATACACTGGAATATGCTTTTACACACCTATGTATAACTAAGCTAACCTTAGTGGTTAATGTAACTTATGAGCAGTGCTTCCAAATCAACATGCAGGAATAAACATTCATTTAAACATTTTTAACATGCACATATATGTAAAATCACAGATTAATGCTTTTCACACATATTATTGATTTTCCACATTAAAAACATCAGAGTCCATTTGCTTTTCATAGTCCTGAAAAGAAGAGAAGGTTTAGAATTGAGTTTGTAATAATGTACTTTAAAGTTCACTGGTTAAATCCAGCATGTCCCAAAGTTTAAGGAAATTAACCGAGTTGTGGATCTGTGTAGGCCATGAGGGTTCCTCAGGTCTGTTCCATGTTTATGGGGGCAATAAAGGGACACAGGAGGAAATAGGTTGAATTCTTTTAGATTGGTTTTAGCAAAGGAATGGGATTTCAGCTGTGGCCTGGGGAAGAAAATCAGTTCTTGACTGTCTTACTCCTGGGTGAAACAAAATGTCTTTAAGCAGAAGAATAATTATTGCTGAGCCAAAGTGAGATGATGCTACAGGAGAGATCTGAAAATGGCTGTGCACCGACGCTTCTCATCCAACCTGATGGAGCTTGAGAGGTGCTGCAAAGAGGAATGGGCAAAACTGCCCAAAGATAGGTGTGCCAAGCTTGTGGCATCATATTCAAAAAGACTTGAAGCTGTAACTGCTGCTAAAGATGCATCAACAAAGTACTGAGCAAAGGCTGTGAATACTTATGTACATGTGAATTCTTAGTTTTTATTTAAAAATCTCAAACTTTTTCATGTTGTCATTATGGCGTATTGTGTGTAGAATTTTGAGGAAAAAATGAATTTAGTGTATTTTGGAATAAGGCTGTAACATAAAAACTGTGGAAAAAGTGAAGCGCTGTGAATTCTTTGCAGATTCACTGTAGTTTGCACTTCAAATGAGTTTTTCTTCAGTGTACCAGGTGGAATAATTGTCTGCTCTAGCCAGTTAGCCATTAGCCCCTGCTGGCAACTCCAACAGGAATCAATGCAGTATGTGGTGATTTGTGTATAAAAACACCATAGTGACATGTTCAGAAATAGAAGTTGGACTGATTAGAAGAGACGTATAGAACAGAATTACTAATAAATAGTACATCTTATACTACTGTTGATGTGCTGGGCACGGGCTCACAGTCACGTCACAACTGGTGACACATCAGAAATGTTAATGAGATCACGCTAGTGAGGTCATGGTGGACCCTAACAAAGCAACAGGGTTGTTTTTTTGGAATATTTTTATTGATAGCCACTCAAGATAGACAAATTAATGTGTAAAAATATTTAAAAATTTAAAGTTTTCATCCTGTGTCGCCTTTTAGACCTCAGAGAACCATGTTAGCATGTGGGAAAATAATTTTGTCCCCTTTAACCCCTTGCACTCCGGGATACCGCGGGCGGTCACGTCTCTGCGTCCTAGTGCGTCCTCGTGCGTCTCAGTGCGCACTGAAAAAAAAAAAAGCTGCATTTCCGTTCTTCCACTACAGACACAGTCGCGAACAGAAAGCCAAAGGAGTGCTTTGATTGGTTTAGATTTGATTGACCTCTCATTCGACTAATAAGAGCCTTGAATTGGGTTTCTGAAACCTTGAAGAACCAATGACTTAAAACCTAGCAAGAAGGACCCGCCTACCAACGGCTGCGAATACAGCGAGCCAATTGAAGCAGAGAAGTTCGACGATTGAAAGCGTGCGTCCCGTGCGTAAAATCTGTTTTGTGTAAGCCGCTGTGTGTAACGGTAGCGTTCGCCAGTCTTTTTTTAATTACTACTGTTCTTATTTGTTTTGAAAAATCGTTCGCCAAAACCGCAATCATGGAAGTGCAAAACCGCAATCATGGAATCATGGTTTGACCGGGTCGCGTGACCAGAACCACGAGTCCGTAACAAGCGGACCAGCTTCATGTTCGTCTGACAATGAGGAAGAGAAGTTCGCCAACGACACTGCTGTTGTGGACAAGTAAGTGTTATAAGCTAAATTATTCTTTATCACTGAAAATAGTAATAAAAATGACTTCTGACCGATCGGTGATTACAACTGTGCATCATCGCCACATGACGGACCGTTGACGGACCGTTTTTTTGTGCGCCGCGCTCTTCTGTAGCGGGGGGGGGGGTTGTTATCCTCTACATTGCAGATATTTTAGTATAATTTTTATTGCACTGTAGGTTATTTTTTCTTGTAAAAAAAGGCCACACATTTTTTACGTGGCATGCTTCTTTGTGTGTGGGGGGCTTGTTTGTTCATTCATTCATTCATGAATGAATAAACAACCTCCCCTCCCACACACACACAGCCCTGAGTTGCACCTTTCATTTAGAGCCCAAGATCAAGCTTCTATATTGAATCATTCAAAAGTTACAGATGTTTTTCCAAACTGTGCCATTTGGCACAATTTGGCACAGTTCAAAAACGCCTGGGAACAACCTAAGAACAAAGCTGTGTAATATATTCATTTTTTGTGGTATTGTTACAAAATTTTGACCTCAGCTGGATAACACTTGGTTCTACATTTCTGTTGCATTTTCCAGCCAGTATCTGACAGCTGTGTGTTATTTGCAAGCATTTGTATCTAAAAAAAACCACCCAGGCGAACTTTATTTTCTTCAAGTTCAGTATGTTTAGATGACTGTTACTCAGTGGCCGGAGCACTTAGAGAGATTATGACTGTTTTGCCAAAAAATTCAAAGTGTTTTAAATGAGACCAACCCCATGAAGATGCTACAAAGTGTTGAAGAACAGCTTTTGATTTACTTTGGGTACGTTATTTTTTGGCGTTTTTAGGGAAATTGACCAGAGTGCAAGAGGTTAAATTACTTGTTCAATCTGAAACAGATTCATCACTGCTGTAATTATCACATGCAAGGATAAGAACTATTGGTTACCAGGTGGTGACTTTTTGGCCAGTCAGTGTCTTTATTCCTTCTGGTCTTTCTACTACTAGCATTTTCTGTGTCTCTTTGTCCCTCCAGATGCACCACAGCTACATGACTGTAAGGAGGAGGAGGTTCTCACTTTTGAGCAGCTCTTTAACCAGGAGAGGAACTCCAGTCTGGACCAGGAGGAACAAGATGCTGTACAGGTTAAAGAGGAAGAAGAAGAACTCTGTAGCAGTCAGGAGGAAGAAGACTTTGGACTGAAACAAGAGACTGATACCTTCATGGTGACGCCTACTGATGAGGACAATGACAAGAGTGAAACTGAAGCAAACAGTGAGCAGCTCCTCTCTCACAGCTCTGCTGACACTGAGAGCCAAGGCCAGGGAGCAGGTAAGAATGTAAAGCCTGGACCAAGTAAACATGAAGAGCCAAAGAAGAGACTTGACAGAAACAGAAGTGACCGTAACAATGTAGACAACTCCTCCATGTCAGAGAAACAGTGTGATGCTGACACAGGAGAAAAGTCTGTAAAATGTTCTGATCATGACAAAGACTGTAAAAATGAGTCCCAGAAGAAGAAAGATCACACTGTTAAGTCACATGTTTGCAACACGTATGGGAAAAGATTCAGGAAGAAGTACAGTTTATCATGTCATGAGAGAATTCACACAGGTGAGAAGCCATTTTCTTGTGAAACATGTGGGCAGAGATTTAATCACCGTGGTCATATGAAAACTCACATGGCAATTCACACAGGTGAGAAGCCATTTTCTTGTGACACCTGTGGGAAGAGATTTATTACACGTAGTACTTTGAAAATTCACGTGAGAATTCACACAGGTGAGAAGCCATTTTCTTGTGAAACATGTGGGCAGAGATTTAATCACCGTGGTCATATGAAAACTCACATGGCAATTCACACAGGTGAGAAGCCATTTTCTTGTGACACCTGTGGGCAGAGATTTATTACACGTGGTACTTTGAAAACTCACCTGATAATTCACACAGGTGAGAAGCCATTTTCTTGTGAAACATGTGGGCAGAGATTTAATCAACGTGTTAAGTTGAAAATTCACATGAGAATTCACACGGGTGAGAAGCCATTTTCTTGTGAAACGTGGGCAGAGATTTAATCAACATAGTCATATGAAAACTCACATGAGAATTCACACAGGTGAGAAGCCATTTTCTTGTGAAACATGTGGGAAGAGATTTATTGAACGTGGTACTTTGAAAAACCATATGAGAATTCACACAGGTGAGAAGCCATTTTCTTGTGAAACATGTGGGCAGAGATTTAATCAACGTAGTCATATGAAAACTCACATGGCAGTTCACACAGGTGAGAATGGTTTTAAAAAAATGGCAGGATTGTCACAGAGTGACAAATGTCGATTCTGTCATGTAGCGGTGGAGAGTGTAAGCCACCTGCTCTCCGGCTGCCAGGTCCTCATGGCCGATGGACACTACACTGCTCGCCACAACAAGATCTGCCGTTATATACACTGGAAAATATGCAAAGAATTCAAAATAGAAGTAAAAGGACCAGTATGGGAGCACGATCCAGAGCCAGTTAGCTCCAACGGAGATATTACCATCTTTTATGACAAGGAAATCCCAACTGGAAGACACATTGAAGGAGGAGCAATAAAACCGGACATAGTTATCTTGAACAAAAAGGGCAAAACTGCCCAATTAATCGATGTAACTATACCAAACGACTACGGCCTCAACAGAGCAGAAAGAGAAAAAATAACAAAATATCAAGACCTCAAAAACGACCTAAGAAGCACCTGGAATCTGCAGGATGCAGATATTATACCTGTGGTGGTGGGAGCAACTGGGATGGTTAAGAAGAACTTGAAAAAATATCTACAAGCAATACCCAGCTGCCCTAGCATCTGTGAAATACAGATCTCAGCAATCAGAGGAACAGTCTCTATCTTAAAGAGAGCCCTTGGATACAAAGCTTTTTAATTTAAAGTGTAATCATAGACCCCTGGCTGGGGCCCATTGCACTTGTAAGGAAATGAGATGCAAATAAATAAAACAGTGAGAAGCCATTTTCTTGTGATACATGTGGGCAGAGTTTCAATCGACTTGATAAGTTGAAAACTCACATGAGAATTCACACACGTGAGAAGCTGTAGTCTTGTAAAATATGTGGGAAATGCTTCATTCAGTGTTTTGGTTTATCACATGAGAACTCACAGTTGAGCTGCTGTAGTCCAGTAACGTCTGTACATCTTTATTTTCAGGATTTAGTTTCTTTTGTGTTAATGAAATGTTCTTTAAATTTCTGAGGCTTTAATACAAATATAAATTTAGTATAAAAGTGTATTATCAGATAATCTGCTTCTTCACTCTGCTTTGGACCCTCAGACCTCTCATCTTTAATGTACTGGATGCATGGACATCATGAGCATTTTTGATGAGGGGGGGCATTGTTGTCAGGGTCTGGAGGGTCCTCCCACCATAAAAATTAAATGGAGTAGATGGCATTTTCTCCATTTGTGTATTTTAGCAGCTCATTAATTGATTGAAAACTTTATTAGACAATCCTGATCACCCCCTCCACTATACACTAGATAGACAGCGAAGCACTTTCTCCAGTAGACTACTACAGTTTCGCTGTCGAACAGCCAGGTACAGGAAATCTTTCCTGCCACATGCAATTTCACTGTACAATCACTCACTATGATGTTGTATTCTGGCATAGCTATGCTGCCACACTGCACCTTACAGACTAACTGGTACCTCACTTTTTCACTCTGCTCCTGATAGTCTTTCTTTGTGCAATGGGATGATTCATGTGTTTATATGGGTCGTCATATATTAAGCTTTCTTTTTTCTTTGTTTATTTTATTTAATATGGACATAACAAATTACATTATCACAAGGAGAGACCAGATGTTTGCATAGGTGTATACAACACAAGTGCTAATTCTCAACACCAGTCCATAGGTGGCTTATATAGGTCATAAATTAGGCTGTACAAACAAAATTTACAAGTTAATTAAAATTACAAATACATTACAAATTATAAATAGAGCAAGAGATCCATGATCACAACAAACGCAATTCAGACTAGACATGCACACATTGCTGGTGGGATTTTAGCCAATCTTTAGCGCCTCTGTTGAAGAGGTTGGCATTTGTCTCCAATTTTAAGTGAGTTGGCAGAGAGTTCCATAAGTTTGCCCCTTTTATGGAGAAAGCAGACTGACCAAATGAAGTTCTAGACATGGTGACAATGCAGTCACCGTTGATGGAAGCTCGTGTGCATGCTCTGCTAGAGCTCGAGCGTCTAGCCACCAAACCAGAGAAAGGAGGTGAAACAAGATTGTATAGACATTTAAAAACCAGTCTGATATTACAGAAGATAATAAAATTTTCAAAAGTAAGAAGATTGTGCTTGGCTAAAATACCACAGTGATGCCACTGCATTGGTTTGCGGTCCAAGATTTTTATAGCCTGTTTATATATTGCAGTTATGGGTTTTAGTGTAATTTGAGATGTTTGTGACTGTGATTTATTATTTGTTTGAGCTATGATGTATATAGATTTTTTAGTCGTGTTAGTTTTTACTTTCCACGGGTAATCCCTTTGTCGTGTGTGTGTTTCTGTTGTTTGGTTGTCTACTGTCATGCTGCTGTTACACTGTAATTTCCCAGTTTGGGATCAGTAAAGTATATCTATTTTGATCATGTGAATAATCCATTAAAATGGTAAACAACAAAAGTTCATTGTGAACTGATGAACAAAGGAAAAAGACACTGAAATGCCTTTCATACGTACACACAGTTAATGTGTGCTTGTATCAGATTTTCTTTAAAATCAAGAAGTTTTTTAGATCAAGAAATATTTCAACTGTCAACGTCTTTTTATCTGTGGAATTAAGGATTTCTTCTGAGTTCTGTTAATGCTAATGATGGAGACCAGTTTGCTCTAAATCCATATTGACTGTCAGACAGTAGTTTGTGTTGCTCTATAAACTTCTCTCATTCTTCACAGAAGTTTTTCTAGAATTTCTGACAACTGTCAGAAGAGCAGCTCATCACGGGATCAATCCCACCCCCTGACCATCGTGACCCTTCTGTGGGGAGTTTGCATGTTCTCCCCGTGTCTGCTTGGGTTTACCACTGGTACTCCGGTTTCCTCCCACAGACCAAAAACATGCAAGTTCGGTTAATTGGAGACTCTAAAGTGGCCCTAGGTGTGAGTGTCTGTGTGAATGGTGAAGGGATTGGTGCTGCACCGTGGCTGCCTCATCCATCCAGGTGGATGCGCTGTAATTTCCCTCTGGGATTAATACAGTTCACCAAAAAAAGAGAGAAAGCTGTGAAGTGCTACTTGTCACCTGATTTATATCATGGAATGACTTTTGCATTGGGGTGTAATGGTACACCTAAAATCACGGTTTGGTACGTACCTTGGTTTTAAGGTCACGGTTTGGTTCATTTTCAGTACATTAAGGAAACAAAATGCAAAACATAAAACTGCTTTTTGTTTGTATAAGAGAGAACAGCTTTACTGACAAAAAACTGCAAACTGTCAGCAGTAAATCTGCCAATAAAAAATTCTCAAAATAAACTAAATTAAAATGTGTGCAATAAATAAATTCTCTTTTTGGAAATGACTGATGCAGACAAGTGCAACATAGAAGTTTGAACAGCCTTTTATAAAAAGTTGCCACAGCTAAATAAAATAATGACCCATGAAACATGAGTTGAAACTTGAACTTAACAGCTTCATCAAAAGTGTTTGTAGCAACACAATTAAATAACCAACATTCAAGTTTGGCCTTTTAACCCCAAAACTAAAGAAATAAAACTCAAACATCTGCTTCTACTGCACCATACAGGGCTGTTGTAACTCTACTGTTCAAAACAAACTGGAGTAATAGTCTTCAACTCAACTGCAACTAGGGGCTGCACGGTGGCGCAGTGGTTAGCACTGTGGCAGCACAGTTTTACCCTCGGCCGGGGGAGCGTGGGGATCATGGGTTTGATCCCAGCCCCCGACCAACAGTGATCTGTGTGGAGTTTGCATGTTCTCCCCGTGTTTGCGTGGGTTTACTTCGGGATTTCTCCGGTTTCCTCCCACACGCCAAAAACATGCAGGTTAGGGAGTTAAGGGGCGCTTGCGCACGCAGCGACCGGCAGCTGGTGGCTTGTCACCAGACTGCAAAACAAATCTACCTACGGGTACAAATAAGTAACAAAAAAACAAAACAACAACTCATTAAAGTTAAAAAGAAAATAAACTAGTCCATCCTGTTTGAAACCTTGCTGAGTCTAGAAGCTTAAACGTTTAATATTTAGGCTTCAGATGAAAATAACTTAATCCTATTAACTTTTTCCACTCCAAAATAACATTTTTCAAATGCTTTAAGTTACAGTAGAGGAATGTGAGCCTTCACTATACATACAGTGGTGTGAAAGTGTTTGCCCCCTTCCTGATTTCTCATTTTTTGTATGTTTGTCGCAGTTAAATGTTTCAGATCATCAAACAAATTTAAATATTAGACAAAGAAAACACAAGTAACCACAAAATGCAGTTTTTAAATGAAGCTGTTTATTATTAAGGGTAAAAAATTCTAAACCGACATGGCCCTGTGTGAAAAAATGATTGTCCCCTTGTTTAAACAGAAATTAAATGTGGTTTATCACATCGTTGGAAAGCTGAGTTCAATTTCTCTAGCCACACCCAGGCCTGATTACTGCCACACCTGTTCTCAATCAAGAAATCACTTAAATAGGACCTGCCTGACGAAGTGAAGTAGACCAAAAGATCCTCAAAAGCTAGACATCATGCTGCGATCCAAAGAAATTCAGGAACAAATGAGAAACAAAGTAAATGAGGTCTGTCAGTCAGGAAAAGGTTAAACAGCCATTTCTAAAGCTTTTAGACTCCAGCGAACCACAGCGAGAGCCATTATCCACAAATGGCGAAAACATGGAACAGCGGTGAACCTTCCCAGGAGTGGCCAGCCGACCAAAATTACTCCAAGAGCACAGCGACGACTCATCCAAGAGGTCACACAAGACTCCACAACAACATCCAAAGAACTGCAGGCCCCACTTGACTCAGTTAAGGTCAGCATTCATGACTCCCCCATAAGAAAGACTGGACAGAAAATGGCCTGCATGGCAGAGTTCCAAGATGAAAACCACTGCTGAGCAAAAAGAACAAAATGGCTCATCTCAGTTTTAAATTTTTTTTAAAATCAAAATCACCCTTTGTCATTCTACCATACAACTAATCATGTACAGTAGAATGAATTTGTGTTTTTCTTATCTACAGTGTTAATCACACACACCCCATATGTAGAATCAGATGTTTGCCAAACAACATCTTGATAAGCCTCAAGTCTTTGGGGAAAATACTCTGTGGACTGACGAGACAAAAGTCGAACTCTTTGGAAGGTGTGTATCCCATTACATCCGGCGTTAAAGTAACACAGCATTTCAGAAAAGGAACATCATGCCAACAGTAAAATATGGTGGTGTGATGGTCTGGGGATGTTTTGCTGCTTTAGGATGTGGAAGACTTGCTGTGGTAAATGGAACCATGAATTCTGCTGTCTATCAAAAAATCCTGAAGGAGAATGTCCAGCCATCTGTTTGTGACCTCAAGCTGAAGCACACTTGGGTTCTGCAGCAGAACAATGATCCAAAACACACCAGCAAGTCCACCTCTGAATGTCTTAAGAAAAACAAAATGAAGACTTTGGAGTGGCCTAGTCAACGTCCTGACCTGAATCTGATTGAGATGCTGTGGCAAGACCTTAAAAAGGCGGCTCATGCTCGAAAACCCTCCAGCGTGGCTTAATTACAACAATTCTGCAAAGATGAGTGGGCCAAAATTCATCAGCAGTGTTGTAAAAGACTCATTGCCAGTTATCGCAAACACTTGATTGCAGTTGCTGCTAAGCGTGGCCCAGCCAGTTATTAGGTTTGGGGGCAATCACTTTTTCACACAGGGCCATGTAGGTTTGGATTTTTTTTCCTTAATAATAAACACCGTCATGGAAAAAAACCCTGCATTTTGCATTTACTTGTTATCTTTGTCTAATATTTAAATTTGTTTGATGATCTGAAACATTTAAGTGTGACAAACACTTTTTTACACCACTGTACAGTGAAATATTTAAGCTGTTGTATTTTATTTGTGATGATTATGGTTCTTTTATTGAAATTAATTTAAAAATCATGGTATTCTACTTTACTGAGATGCACCAATATTCAGATTGAGGGCTTATTACTGTGACAGTAATAGAGACAATGAAAAAGAGTCAGCTACTCATGTAATTCACTCATTTACTGGCAGTTAGCATGTTACCAGCAGAAGTGAAACAGCTCAGCTGTCAGCAAACATCATTCAAGAGAGATTATTGTCCCACAGGCAATGTTAGCACATGCTAACAGTTTAACCAGTTTTCTAAAGCTGAGATAGTCACTCATTGAAAATAAGAAGCACTAACGTCACTCGTTAAAAACTCACTAACCTTACCAGTGTTGTGTTCAGAAGTCGCCCACTTTCAGTCACTCTTCACTGGGGCGGAACGCTGCAGAAGTCCGTTGACAGGTGGCCAGAGAGAAACAGAGAGGAGGAGGGGGAATGATATGAAAGTTACACTTTCTGTCCGTCACTCAATATAGTCTGTGTTGTACCTCGGTACGCGTCTGAACTGTACCAAAAAATCTGAATACAAGTACTGTTAGTGTGGTGTAATCTAAGTATTACATATGTGGAGCCACTAGGGGGCGACACAGACCGGATGTTGTCAGGTGTACAGCATGATGGAGAATAATATGGCGGGGTTCGTGTGTTAATGTGTTGCAGCCAGTCAATAAAGGAGGCTCCGTGTTCATCCAAAGCAGCAGTCTTTATTTATAAAAGAACCCAACACAACATGGTGTCAGAAGTTGGTGCGCTTTGAGGTGAGAAAAGTCAGCTTTGCAACCGGCTAGCAGCTATGCCAGACGAAGTTCAAAGAGCTGCAGCTGCGCCAATTGATCCAGTAATGGCGGCGGCTACTCCAGCGGCAACCTTCACCATTAAACCACCGGAGCCCTTCGACTTTGCGAGACCCCAAGAGTGGGAAAAGTGGATAAGACGTTTTGAGCGTTTTAGACTAGCAAGTAACCTGAATAACTCAGCTGAGGCGAACCAAGTAAATACGCTGGTTTATTGCATGGGAGATGAGGCTGACGACGTGCTAAGAGGGCTCGAGCTAACGAGTGTGCAGCGCCAGCAGTACGATGCCGTTAAAACAGCCTTTGATAGACATTTCGTTCCCAGAAAGAACGTGATTTATGAACGAGCAAAATTCAACAAGCGAGTGCAACAGCCGGCAGAACCAGTAGACTCGTTCATAACAGCACTCTATGCGCTGGCAGAAAACTGTGAGTACGGTGCACTTCATGATGACCTCTTGAGAGACAGGCTTGTAGTGGGTCTAAAAGATTCGTCGCTGTCAGAAAGAATGCAGCTTGACAAAGATCTTACCCTAGCTAAAGCTATAACAATGGCAAGACAATCTGAAGAAATAAAACGACAACAAACTGACCTAAGAGGTGAAACTAGCGTTAACAGAACAGCCGTGGATGCGGTACACATCAGAAAAGCCAAGCCAAATAAGTTCATAATCAAGGAACAAAAACAGATTAAGTCCTCAAGGCCTCAGCAGACAAAACAAGACAGTAAAGTTTGTTCCAAGTGTGGCAAAGCACCAGCACATGCAGCAGTACAGTGCCCAGCTAAAAACGCGGAATGCCATAACTGTAAAAAACGTGGACACTATATTAGAGTCTGTAGGTCCAACCCAACTGTGAATGAGGTCGCTGACAATGCAGACGGACTTTTTCTGGGTGAAGTGGATCTAGGAGAGGATCCATGGCTGGCAGACATAAATGTGAGAGGAAATAAAGTGACTTTCAAGTTAGATTCCGGAGCGGACGTCACAGCGGTTTCTGACCAAACATTTGAAATCTTCAAGAAGAAAAATGAACAGTTGGAAAAGGCACAAAAACCACTCTACAGACCGGGTGGAACTGCACTAACCGTGTTGGGCTCTATGACAGAGACTATTACATACGGTGACAAGAGCGCTACTGAGAAAATCTATGTTGTCAAAAATCTGCGCATGGCACTACTGAGTAGAACAGCTTCCGTGAGACTGAAACTAATTGCCAGAATTGACACTATAGACCAAGAGACAGTGAGAAAAGCGTACCCCAAGTTATGCGATGGACTTGGGCTTGTTCAAAAGCCATACACGATTAAACTGAAACCTGATGCTAAGCCCTTTTCGCTCAAGGTGCCAAGGCGTGTGCCACTGCCGCTCATGGGTAAAGTGAAAGAGGAGCTCGAGAGGATGGAAAAGTTGGGAGTCATCAGTCGCGTGGAGCAGCCAACAGATTGGTGCTGTGGCATGGTTGTAGCTCCCAAAAAGGACAAAGAAAAGGTGCGTATCTGTGTGGACATGACACCTTTAAACAAGTCAGTGTGCCGCGAAAGATACATCCTCCCGTCTGTGGACCAAACGCTAGGTATGCTCACAGGTGCTCAGTATTATTCAAAGCTTGATGCAAATATGGGATTTTGGCAAATACCACTGTCTAAAGAGTCGGCCTTTCTCACCACATTCATTACGCCATTTGGCAGATACCACTTCAACCGTTTGCCATTTGGTATTTCCAGTGCTCCTGAACATTTCCAAAACATGATGGTGACAGAGGCTACATCGGGTCTCGACGGAGTCGTCTGTCACATGGACGATATCCTGGTCTGGGGATCCACCAAGGAGCAGCACGACGCAAGACGTGCAGTCTTGCTGTCTTGAAGCGCGCGGAGAAAGCCGGCGTTACGTTGAATATGTCAAAATGTGAGTTTGGCAAAAGAGAGGTCAAATTTCTTGGGTTTATTGTTTCAGCAGAAGGAATGAGGCCAGATCCAGACAAAACCCAAGCTGTTCAGGACATGAAAGAGCCAAGCAACGTGAGTGAGCTCAGGAGCTTTCTCGGAATGGTGAACCAGCTGGGGAAGTTCATTCCGAACCTTTCTGAAAAGGACAAACCATTGAGAGACTTGCTTTCAACAAAGAACATGTGGTACTGGGGGCATGAACAACAAAATGCGTTTTGTAATCTCAAACAAGAACTGTCCTCTGCTCCTGTATTGCAGCTCTATGACCCAAACAAACCACAGAAAATATCTGCAGATGCCTCTTCATACGGACTGGGGGCAGTCATGCTACAGAAGGAGAGAGACGTGTGATCACCAGTTGCTTACGCTTCCCGATCATTGACACCTACAGAGCAGCGCTACGCCCAGCTGGAAAAAGAAGCGCTGGCTCTCACGTGGGCCTGCAAAAGATTCAATGACTTTATCCTGGGTCTGCACTTTGAACTAGAAACTGATCATAAGCCACTAGTGAGTCTACTGGGAGGACAAGCTTTGGATGTGCTTCCACCGCGTATACAGAGATTTCGTATGCGCCTAATGAGGTACTCATACACTATAAAGCACATCCCTGGCAAAAGTCTCACCACTGCCGACACGCTCTCACGCTTACAGCTCACAAACAGTGTTACTCACACAGACACAGATCTTATGGAGGACACTAACATTTATGTTGACTCTGTGCTAGAGGGACTCCCTACAAGCAGCAAATATCTTGCAGATCTCCAAGAGCAACTGCAGTCCGACAGCATCTGTTCACAAGTCATGAAATACTGCACAGAAGGCTGGCCGGATCGTAACCAGCTACAGGGAGCGGTGAAGCACTACTGGTCTGAGAGAGCCGTTTTGAGTGTGCATAACGGACTACTACTGAGAGGCACAAGGTTAGTTATCCCTGCTAACATGAGAAATGCAGTTTTGGGCAAGATACATGAGGGCCACCAGGGGGTGGTTAAATGCAGAGAGCGTGCCCGTCAGGCTGTATGGTGGCCAGGTTTAAGCAACCAGATTAGTGAAGTTGTACTCAAATGCAGAAAGTGCATACAGGAAAGAGTTAATGTGAGAGAGCCTTTAATGCCCACAGATTTACCAGAAAGGCCATGGCAGAAGTTGGGAGCTGATTTGTTCACGCTACAAGACAAAAACTACCTATTATTAGTGGACTACTTCTCTAGGTATATAGAGATTGCCCAGCTCAGCCCAACTCGCTCTGCCAATGTCATTGTGCATTTAAAATCAATGTTTGCACGTCACGGAATACCAGAGATACTGATCACGGATAACGGCCCGCAGTTCGCAAGTCAGGAAATGGAAGACTTTGCAAAGGAGTACTGTTTTGAGCATGTGACCAGTAGTCCCAGGTACCCCCAAAGTAACGGTGAGGCAGAAAGAGCTGTCAGAACAGTCAAAAATCTTATCAAGAAAGCCAGTGATCCATACAGAGCACTGTTAGCCTACAGAACCACAGCGTTGGCAAATGGCTACAGCCCAGCACAGCTTCTCATGGGGCGTAGACTTCGTACCACCCTGCCAATGCTTCCAGAGGCCTTGCAGCCATGCGTGCCGAATCTGCAACAAATTCGTCACATGGAAAAGGAGAGACGGATGAGGCAAACAGAATGTTTCAACAAAAGACACAGAACGAGAGATTTGGATAAACTGTTACCCGGAAACTCTGTTTGAATTACAGATGCAAAAGCACAGGGCACAGTGACATCTGTCCACAAAACTCCACGGTCTTATGTCATCAGTGGACCACAAGGAACACTGAGGAGGAATCGCAGCCATTTAGTGCCTATGCCTTCTCCAGAGAGCCAAATGGAGACTCCACAGGACGTCCAGTCTGAGGAAACCTCCACAGAAACTCATACTCAGGAATGCACACCTGCCATCATGAGAACAAGATCAGGCAGAGAAGTGAAGAAACCACAAAGACTGGATCTGTAAAAATTATGTATTGCTATTTCTGAGATGCAGAGTTTGAGTTCTTGAAATGTTGAAAAAATGTGATATAAGAGGCTTCTGCATAAAAATGTTCTCACGCATGGTACAAGTGTTTAAAAAGAAAAAGGGTTAGAAAAAGTTAGATCGCCCATCATAGTTGACCAAGGTGAGCAGGAATGATTTCATGTGGAAATGTATTTTGTTTTTCAGCTAAAGGGGTCAACTTGGCTTCAGTAAGGGAGATGTGGTGTAATCTAAGTATTACATATGTGGAGCCACTAGGGGGCGACACAGACCGGATGTTGTCAGGTGTACAGCATGATGGAGAATAATATGGCAGGGTTCGTGTGTTAATGTGTTGCAGCCAGTCAATAAAGGAGGCTCCGTGTTCACCCAAAGCAGCGGTCTTTATTTATAAAAGAACCCAGCACAACAGTTAGAGCCCTACTTTTGTGGTTTTAATTACCTCGGCCAGGAGGTTATGTTTTTGCCGGGGTTTGTCTGTCTGTCTGTTTGTCTGTTGGTTAGCAAGATAACTCAAAAAGTTTTGGACAGATTTCGGTGAAACTTTCAGGCGTTGTTGGAAATGGTACAAGGAAGAACTGATTAAATTTTGGGGATAATCCGGATCACCGTCCACAAGAAAACCGCCATTACGGAAAATGCCATTTTCGTGAATAACTACTCAACCACTAATCCTATCATTGTCAATCCAATTGCTAGTCATATGTTTTCATGGTCAAGGAATCTGAAAACGTACACACAAACACTGTATGGGGGGAACTGTGGCGCTTGGCTGAGGTCTGCACTCTCCGAGTGCTTTTCTAGTTTTATGAAGAAATTGTCCCATTTGGAATGATAAGTTGAAGATGTGAGTTAGTGGTTTGGAAATTCCCTCAATGACCTATTTCACTGTTTTCATGTCTGAGTCGTCACAATCACTTCATGTTTTGTTTTAACATTTATTTACAATATCTCTGTTTTATTGTTCTTCAGTTGTTTTAATAAAGACTGAACTAAGATTTAACATTAAGAGCTGACATTTCTGAGGAAGACTGCAGTTGCCAGTTGAAACATGTAAAGGGCTGTTGCTGCTTGCGCATGCGTGGCTCCTCGCAGGTCAATTCCATTAACCTGTACAAACAAGGCAATTCATAACAAAAAATAACATAACTGAATAATCATATTCAGTCTGTGTTGTGCTGTTTCTTTTCTGATGTGCTAGCATGGCTTCACTGAGTGTCAACATCTTTCTGAGTCTTTGAAGACCTCTGTGTGATGTGTCGGTGTTAGCTAGTCGTAGCTAACACTGACACAAAGGAGTGACTCTGTCCCCGGTTTGTCTCACTGACCCGGCATCGGCCCGGTAGATGACAGCTTAGCCTCCCGCACAGATTCTTAGAATCTTGTGATTGGGGCTCGGCGGAGAAGCTAACCGAGGCCACAGCTTGACAGGAGCCGGATCGGAGCTCATCTACAGCGGCGGTAGGCAGCGTGGCTTGGCGGAGTAACTAACCGAGGCCCCAGCTGGATCGGAGCTCAACTACAGTAGCGGTGGGCGGCAGGGCTCGGCGGAGGAGCTAACCAAGGCCCCGGCTTGACAGGAGCCGGATCGGAGCTCAGCTACAGCGGCGGTAGGTGGCGGGGCTCAGTGGAGGAGCTGGCTGAGGCCCCAGCTGGACAGGAGCTGGATCGGAGCTCAACTACAGCGACAGTAGGCAGCGGAGGGGGCTAGCTGAGCCCCCAGCTGGATTCGAGGTCAGCTGGACCGGATACTGGCGACACCAGCAGAGGTTGTCCTGCTATCATCAGGTCAGTAAAAAATGCCACCAAAGGAGGAAATGGAAGAGATTAAAAAATCTCTGATCTTCATGTCAGAAGAGCTTACCAAAGTGACCAATCAACAGTCCAAATTATTAGGGCTAATGGAGGAAGTGAGAGAGCTGAAGAGCTGAAATTAACAATTAAGGAAAGACACAAAAAAATTGCAAACTTGGAGCGACACATTGAAGATCTTGAACAATATACTCATATTGATGATTTAATCATTAGTGGACTAGACATTAAATATCAATCATATGCTCATGCTACAGCAGGAATGAGAGGTGAGGAGGCTCCCCCAAGTCAATCAGTCTCCTTGGAAAACCAGGTGCTTCAGTTCCTTGAAAGCAGAAAGGTTGAAGTAAATGTAGTTTCAGCCTTCCATGCTCTACCCAGAAAGGATAATAAAACAAAGAAATCAATTGTGATGCGCTTTGTGAACAGAAGTATGTAAAAAAAATATATATATATACTGATGCAGGCCAGAAAGCTACGGGGAACAGAAGTTTACCTAAATGAACATTTAACAAAGACTAATGCTGAAATAGCACGGCAAGCACGGATGCTGAAAAGACAAAACAAGATACAGGCATCATGGACAAGAAACTCGTCGTCGGTCTATGATGACCATGGAAGAGAATCCTAAACGTCTACTCTGTTGGAACAGCACCACCTGTGGCTGAACAGGCCAATGCACACCGGTGTTCTACCTTCCAGCATTGGGCGTTGGTAGGATTCAAGCCTGGGCAGGAAGATATGGAGGACAAGATGTTACCCATGCAGCGTGTCCCCCCTCTCCACGTCACTGATGAATCCAAAGGAACAGCAAGGCTGCTATAGTTAAGCATTAGCGCCGTCGCAGGAGCTGCCAGAACGATGTTGAGCACAACAGAGAACTGCCTTAGGGGCTCCGACTCCGGATTTTTCCTCAGGGTTGACTCCTGAAGCCTTTCCCGTGACCGGGTGTGCCGCAAGGCAGCGGAGGTTTGAAATCAGGGTTTACCTTCCCCTAGATGGGCTACCTTCCCAGGTTGACGAGCCACCATCTACCCGAAGCATCTGGTTTTAAGGCACCAGAGATCTGCCCTCGCCCCTTCTCCTATTAGTAAAAGCAGTTCCGCCGGGCTTAGAGACTAAACCACACGGGCAGGCTAGGAGTTGGACTTAGTTGTCAGAGGCTTTTCGAGACGCACGCCGTAAGGAGCATTTTATGAGCACTGGGAGCTTAACCCCAGTTTTGCTCCTGGCTATGACAACCTTGGAACCAAACTAAATGGAACACCTGAGGAAGCAAAGGCCAAAATAAGAAGAGGTCTCACTGATTTAAATAAATATAGATGAACACTTAGTAAGAAAATTAAGAGACTGTAGAGACTGGGTTAATCATCTCAGACTGGATGCAGAGGGTAAACAGAGAAGGACAATAGGTATGGAGATGAAAGAGATTATGGTGAGGTAGCAGGAAGAAGGAATTGGGGGAGAAGGGATGAATGTATTATGATGCGAGATGTCATGCAGATGTGAGATGGGTGGTTGATATAAAGGGAGAGACCCTGGTGTATTGAGATTTGCTTTTTCTGTGTATGACTGATGTGACTGATGTGATTACTGATGACTGGTTATAAGCCACCGCTCAATTGGCGTAGAGCGCGGCGCCAGGGGTTGTTCCCAATGGTGGGAGAGATCATCGGATCTCACTGGACAGCTACCGCCCGCCTCAAGCTGGGCAGCCCCCAGCCAATAAGGTGTTGTCCCGCCACAGCTTGCTTTCCTCATTGGGTGCATGGGGATGAGGAGAAGTCCGAACAGCAGGCTGAGAACCTTCGCACCAGACAAGACAAAAAAACAAAAGAGACCAACTCTAAAACTGGGAACTTGGAACGTCTGCACTATGATGACAGGACTCACTGCTAACCTCAAGGACATCAATGACACCAGGAAGTCTGCCATCATCAATAATGAGCTGAAGAGACTGGGAGTGGATATCGCCACTCTCCAGGAAACACGGTTGGCTGACGCAGGCACACTGAGAGAGAAGGACTACACGTTCTACTGGCAGGGAAAGGGCAGTGACGAACACAGGGAACACGGAGTGGGCTTTGCAGTGAAGAACACCTTGCTGAAGATGGTCGAACCGGGCAGCAATGGCTCTGCACGATTCCTCACCCTCCGCCTCAACACCACTCAATGCCCAGTCACCCTCGTCAGTGTGTATGCCCCAACACTGACAGCCACACCAGAGGCAAAAGACGAGTTCTACGAGAATCTCACAACAACTGTCAGGATCATCCCCAACTCCGTTTTTGCCACAATCCCACTGGGCATCTCACCCACGCACTGGTGGATTCGGGTGCAGAAGGCAGCTTTATTTCACAAAGCCTGGCAACCCGTTTGGGCATTCGCTGTCAGGCACTGAAGAATCCCATCTCCCTTGTTAACCTCTCCCGTGCCTCCCTTGGGAGAGTATCACACCAAACCATCCCCGTTCCGGTCATCATCTCGAGAAATCACCGGGAGGAGATGACCTTCTACGTCCTTCCCAACTCTGTGTCGCCCATCATCCTGGGGTATCCCTGGCTTCGCCTTCACAACCCGGTCCTGGATTGGAAATCAGCTGGGATATCGGCATGGAGTACATTCTGCATGGGCACCTGCCTTCAGTCCGCTGCCTGCTCTCCGTCCGCTCCTCCCCCTGCGACGGACGCTGCACCCCCGGACTTGTCTCTGGTGCCCCCAGAATTTCACGACCTGGGTATGGTGTTCAGCAAAGCGAAAGCTATGTCTCTCCCCCCTCATCGGCCCTATGACTGTGCCATCAACCTCCGCCAGGGGGCTCCCTTACCTTCTGGTCGCCTTTACAGCCTGTCTGCGCTGGAGAAGGAGACGATGAACGCCTACCTGAAGGAGTCATTAAGTGCTGGGATAATCCGCCCATCATCGTCACCCGTGGGGGCAGGGTTCTTCTTCGTGGGAAAGAAGGATGGGTCCCTCCGCCCTTGTATCGACTACCGGGCCCTCAATAATATCACGGAGAAGGACCGTTACACCCTGCCTCTCATGGACACTGCTTTCCACTCCCTCCAGGGGGCGACCTGGTTCACCAAGCTGGACCTACGCAGCGCTTACCACCTCGTCCGGATCCAGGAGGGAGATGAGTGGAAAACGGCCTTCCGTACCCCGAACGGCCACTTTGAATACCTGGTGATGCCGTTCGGGTTGACCAACGCTCCTGCAGTCTTCCAGCGCCTCATTAATGACGTCCTCCGGGACTTCATCGGCCTTTTCGTGTTCGTCTACCTGGACGATATTCTCATCTTCTCCAAGTCCAGGGATGAGCACCCTGGAGGCTGCCAAAGGCTGCTGGAGAATCGTCTGTACGTAAAGGCAGAAAAGTGTGAATTTTACGCCAGGAGTACGTCCTTCCTGGGGTTCATCATCGCCCACGATAAGGTGCTCCCTGACCCAGAGAAGGTAAAGGCGGTGGTGGAATGGCCTACACCTGCATCCCGGAAGCAGGTGCAGCAATTTGTTGGCTTCGCCAATTTCTACCGCTGCTTTGTCCCCAACTTCAGTACCATCGTTGGACCACTGACCCGCCTCACGTCCCCGAAGGTCCCGTTCCGGTGGACCGAAGAGGTCGCTGCCGCCTTTGAGGCGCTGAAGGCGGAATTCTCCTCCTCCCGGGTCCTTCGTCAGGTCGACCCTGCGCTGCAGTGCATCGTCGAGGTAGATGCTTCGGACACGGGAGTGGGAGCAGTGCTGTCCCAGCGGTCACCGGACGATGGCGCCAAGCAACCCTGCGCCTTCTTCTCCCGGCGCTTGTCCCCGGCGGAGAGAAATTACGATGTGGGGGACAGAGAGCTCCTGGCCATCAAACTCGCCCTGCAGGAATGGCGTCACTGGCTGGAGGGGGCGAACCTGCCGTTTGTGGTCCTTACGGACCACAAGAACTTAGAATATCTACGATCTGCCAAGCGCATGAACGCCCGCCAGGCGCGTTGGTCTTTGTTCTTCGCCAGGTTCCAATTTTCAATCACCTTCAGGCCTGGCTCTAGGAACGTCCTGCCTGACGCCCTCTCCAGGCAGTTCGCCCCCGTGGAGTCGGAGGAGGCGCCCCACTCCATCCTGCCCAGGTCGTGCGTCGTGGGAGCCATCTCGTGGGACATCAAGAGCAAGATCCGGAAGGCACAGGAGGTGGAACCTGACCCTGGCGGCGGACCGGAGGGGAGGCTGTTCGTGCCATCCGCGGTCCGAGGAGAGGTCATCCACTGGCTCCACACCTCCAAGCTCACTTGTCACCCTGGCACCTCCCGGATGATAGATCTCCTCCAACGGTCCTTTTGGTGGCCAGGCCTGCGGAGGGATGCAGCCCGCTACGCCCGGGCTTGCCCAAACTGTGCCACCTGCAAGTCGGGAAATGCCCCTCCAGCGGGTCTGCTCCAGCCCCTGCCCGTCCCTGGCAGGCCCTGGTCGCACATCGCGTTGGATTTCGTCACCGGACTCCCTGTCTCCAACTCCTATGACACCATCCTGACCATCGTGGACCGCTTCTCCAAGGCCGTGCACTTCGTCCCCCTGAGAGGCCTCCCTACTGCCCTGGAGACGGTGGACCTCCTCGTCCAACACGTGGTCAGGCTGCACGGGATTCCGGTGGACGTGGTCTCGGACCGGGGCCCCCAGTTTTCATCCGAGGTTTGGAGGTCTTTCTGCAACGCCATCGGAGCCAAGGTGAGCCTCTCCTCCGGCCATCACCCCCAATCCAACGGGCAGTGTGAGAGGACCAACCAGGAGCTGGAAGCTGCCCTCCGCTGTGTATCCAGATCCAAACCCACGTCCTGGAGCAACCATCTTGCCTGGGTTGAATATGCCCACAACACCGCTCGCTCTTCTGCTACAGGGATGTCCCCCTTCAAAGCGTCCCTGGGTTATGACCCCCCGCTGTTTCCGGAGCAGGAGAGTGAGGTAACTGTCCCGTCAGTTAGGGCCCATCTCAGGCAGTTCCGCTCCACCTGGACTGCCGCGCGCAATGCGCTATTATGCACAGCGGAGCGCAACAGGACTGTGGCGGACCGGCGTAGAAGACCTGCCCCGGCGTACAGAGTTGGGCAACTTGTTTACATTTCCACCCAGGACGTCACTTTAAAAGGCGAGAGGAGAAAGCTGGCACAGCGCTTCATGGGTCCCTATCCCATCACCCAGATCATCAACCCGGTGGCTGTGCGCATGGCAATTCCCCCCTCCCTCCGCATTCATCCCACTTTCCACGTGTCGAAGGTGAAGCTGGCAGTCACTGACCCCCTTTGCCCTCCTCCTGCAGCGCGCCCCGCGCCCCGGATGATTGGTGGCCATCCGGCCTGGTCCGCCTCCTCCATCCTGGACTCCCGGCGCCGGGGTCGTGGGTTGCAATACTTGGTGGACTGGGAGGGCTATGGGCCCGAGCATCGACAGTGGGTGCCCCCGTCGTTTGTGTTGGACCCATCGCTCATCGCGGACTTCCACCGAGCGCACCCGGATAAGCCATCGCCAGGAGGCGCTGCTAGAGGGGGGAGTACTGTCACGCCGCGCCATTCATCAGCGGCGCCACCTGCTCACGCACCTGCTACTCATCAGCGGCGAGGGATAAAAGCCGCCTCACCCTGAGCTTCGGCCTGAAGCCGTTAGACTTCATCGCCTTCCATGCGAAGCATCAACTCTCTCTTCAGCGTCACGCTAAGCGGTAAGAAGATTCCTTTCCTTACCTCTCCCAGTCTGCTCCCCTGTGCACAGGTGGATTCCTCGGCGGCGGACAACTCCGTCCCTCGTCCTTCCTCGCTGCTGCACCGAGTCCTGCAGGTGACTGTCTCCCGGGGTTCCGTCCTTGAAGTGCCTGCCATCAGTCTAACACAAGTAAGCTTCTCTCCCTCGCCTATTCTCCTCCTGTATTGGTGTGTGCCTGTCACCCTGTGTCTGTTCTTTCCCATAGGGTTGCCGGCTGAACGGTCTCCTGCCTCTGTGCCCGAAGCAGACGCCACCACCAATACATTTACATTCTGCTGACACACACCCATACACCCCTGCTGTTAATAAACAGTTTGAACTACTCTGAGCCTGTGTGTGTGCGTCTCCTGAGCCGAACGTTATGTCACCATCTTGCTTTCCAACTCTGATTTATAATTCTGTTTTGCTCTTAAAACTTCGGCCTTCAGCTCTTTTGTGGCAACCTGCAGCTCAGAAACAACCCCCTCTTTAAAGGCAAGTGCTTTCCTCTGTAAGCAGGATTTAACTGATTTTGTAACCCATGGCTTGTTGTTGGGATATATTTTGACACGTTTACATGGAATGATCATGTCTTTACAGAAAGCCATGTATGAGCATGTCACGTCCACTAAAGAGTCCAAATCTTCTCCACAGGCCAGTGTGAACACCTCCCAGTTCGTACAGTTAAAGCATTCCTGGAAGCAGTGTACTGAATCCTCTGTCCACACGTTTATGTCTCTGGTCTTCGCCTTGCCTCTTCTGAGAGCAGTTTTATATGTGGGCAGCAAATGTACACAGTTGTGATCTGAGGATCCTAAAGGAGGAAGGGGAATAGATTTATAGGCCCTCACTATGGATCCATAGCACAGGTCCAGTGTCTTTTTTCACCTGGTTGGGCAGGAGACATACTGATAAAAGTGTCTTCTTTAAAGAAACATGGTTAAAATCCCTAAGGATAAAATTTGGAGCCTCTGGGGAAATCGACTGCAACCGTTGTACCACATCAAAGACGGTGCTGGAGGCGGAGTCATCATCCGCCCTCGGGTGAATGTACACAGTCGTTATGAAAAGTTGGGGAAATTCGTGGGGCAGATAAAAGGGGCATAGTGATACAGACAGAAGCTCCACATTTGGTGTACAGATGCGCTCTCTGACCGTGACAGATGTACAGTACTGTTTATTAATATATAAACATACGCCGACCCCCAATGTTTCCCCGTTACCTCTTCTTGCCGATCCGAGCGAAGTGGGGCTCCAAAGCCGTCAATCCACAGGTCCGCATCCCTGTCATGCGCCGTAAGCAACGTCTCCGTGTAAGCCATGACACAGCAGTTCTTGAAATCCTTCTGATATCGTACATTCCCTTTAATTTCATCCACTTTATTTCTCAGGGATTGTACGTTCCCCATAATAATGGAAGGAAGAGGAATGTGGTTAAGCTGACGCCTCCTCATGTTTAATCTTACACCTCCACGCTTTCGGCGTTTCCTCCTCTTGTCTCTCTTTTCATTGCTGTGTCCATTAAAATCTCTTAAAATAAAGTCCGGCAGTTGCAACACGGACTCAAACACAGATGCTACATTATCCATGTTTAAATGCAATAACATGTCTCTGGAATACTGTGTTCTTCTTGGCATGATCGCGATCGCGCTTACCTCAAGACAAAGAGCCGGTAGGAAAGAAACCACAGTGCAAAAACAAGGAGGAAATCCATACTGATGGAACCAGGGAACTCTTCGTTATATAGTCCACAAACATTCAAGGACAAAAACGACACAGAGAATTGCGTTGAAACACATTAAAATGCATAATAACAAAGACACAGACGTAGAACTTTTTTCACCCGCTGCTGGTTGCTGCGTGCGCATGCGCCCAAGTAGTGGCGTTACTCCCAACACATTGATCGTACATCGTACAGAGGGCAAAATTATCGTACAAATACGCTAATTATTCTACGACTGGTAACACTGTAGCTGGACCAACCAACCTAGTGATGTCACAGTCGAGGCTCAGGCAATATGACGATTTTGAAATGTTAAAAATAGAATTTTTGTGACTTTGTGGGGGCATGGTGTGGGGATTCTCCACCGGGGGAGAGTGGGGAACCGGGGGGAAGAGGAAACAATGCACTAAAGGAGGAAGTGCTACCGGGGGGGGGGGGGGTCTCAGACGGGACAGAAAATTCGCTATTACTACTATTCGCCCCCTGGGGAGTTTAGGAAGTGCTAGAGCTGCCAGAGGGGGAGAAGGTGAGAAAAGCGGTTCTGGTGCTTTGGGATGTTAATATGCCACACATGTCTTTGTTCCATACATTGTATGACTGTCACGATTCCTGGGTCTTAATACACAGAATTAAAGGTTATAAAAAGGAGGTGCATGAAGACCGGGGAGATTTCACTGTACTGAATGTTGGAGAAGGAATAAAGTTCATGTGTTGTCCAGCTTGTTGCCTCGCCTGATTCCTTTCTCCACATTGGTGACCCCAAGACGTGCCATGGAAAGCGAGCTGAGCACCGCACTGGAGACTACCTGGAGGGAGAGCACCAGCGCCATGTGCGCTGTCTCAATCAAGCTCCCAGACTTCTGGCTTCACAACGCGACTGCATGGTTTCTGCATATAGAAGGCGAATTCGCACTCTGCGGGATAACAACAGACGACACAAAGTATTACTACATGGTCACTGTGCTGGATGCGTGCGCCACGCAACAGGTAACAAGCCTACTCCAGCAGCCACTGGCCCAGGGTTAATAGGAAGCGCTCAAGGGGATGCTGCTCCAGCGCTATACCCTTTCTGACAGTGAAAGGGCAGAGAGACTCCTAACACGTTCGCAGTTAGGTGACAGATCAGCCGTGGTGCTCGTGGAGAGCATGTTGGCACTGATGAGGAAGAACGACTAGTCTTTCCTGGTCACCCACTTGTTTCCTAAGGAACCTACCAGCTGCAGCGAGGGCAATCCTGGCCAACTCACTGCTGCTGGTGACCAAGGACTACTGTGCACTGGTGCAGGAAGCGGATCGTATCATTTTAGCGACTAGAAATTTTAGCATGAATGCAGCGGCACCGGCATCCATGAGAGACTCCTGCGAGGTTGAGGATGCGTTGATGGTAGCCAGAGCAGATGTCAGGAGATGCAGGAACAGGGCGATCTGTTTCTATCATCGCCACTTTGGTTCGAATGCCCAACGCTGCCTGTCGCCATGCAAGTTCAAGAAGTCAGTAAGATGGCATGTTCGGCTCTCAGTTGCTGCTGCAACCGCTGGTGAAAGGAACAAGCTGCTTTATGTCATGGACACACGTTCGGGGAGACAGTTTTTGGTGGACTCCACCCCCAGGGTGGCAGGAGGCAGTGGTCCCAAGCTCACGGCCACCAATGGATCTACCATCAGGACTTTTGGCGAACGGACACTGACGACATGCTTGCACGAATACAATTTTCAGTGGGACTTTGTAGCAGCTGCATGTTCTGCCCCCATTTTAGGCGCAGATTTTTTATGTGCTTATGGGTTGTTAGTCGATGTTGCTAATAGGTGATTAGTGGATTCTGTCATTTTTACCTCACTGCACAGCTCGGGGAGCTGGGTCAACAACACTGGCTAACGTTAAAGCTCCAGGAGGTAAGTACCAGCATTTACTTGCACACTTCCCAGCACTCACAGCCCCAACTTCTTCGGCAACAATAACAAAACACAGGGTTGAAGATTTTAAAACTACAAAAAGCCCGCTGGTGTTCGTGCGACCTCGGCACATGGATGCAGCTAAACTGGCCAGCGCACAAGAGGAGGTTGCCAACTTAGAGCAGCTGGGCATCGTCAGGTGCTCCAACAGCCTGTGGGCATCCTCGCTTCACATGGTGCCAAAGGCCGACGGGTCGTGGCGACTGTGCGGCGATTTCTGGCACTTGAACAACGACACGGAACACGATCGGTATCCTATCCCACACATCAAGGATTTTTCCGCGCACCTGGCCAGGGCGCATGTTTTTTCCAAAGTGGATCTGGTCTGTGGTTACCACCAGGTCCCGGTGCACACGGAAAGATGTTCAGAAACAGCGGTATAACTACTTTCTGCCTTTTCAAGTTTTTACGCATGCCGTTTGGATTAAAAGGCGTGGTGCAGACTTTCCAGAGAATGATGGACGCACTGCTTCACAACTTGTCCTTCGTTTTTGTCTATTTAGATGACATTCTGGTAGCTAGCGTGTCCGAGGAAGAGCACATCGATAGTCTCCCCAGTCTACATGGGAATAGATTTCCCTGCCATGGCCACGGAGCAAGCCAGGGAACAGACATTTGCATGCTCTAGTCGGCGCCGAGTGGGTTAAGGCTGGCGAACAGGATGGTGCAAGAAGGGTGTCCCCCCCCTCTTGCTCTGCGACATCTCCACCAGCCACCCGTGCCCAGTGGTTCCGAGTTCTTGGTGCTGCTGCATTTTTGAGTCAGTCCACTCCTTTTCGCATCCATGCATGCACGCTTCGGTGAAGGTATTGGGGGCAAAATTAGTCTGGCCGCGATTGCGCAAGGAAGTGAAAGAGTGGGCTGCAGCTTGCAGCGCGTGCCAGGGGGCCAAAGTGCACAAGTACACCAGAGCCCCCATCGAGCCATTCCAAATCATGGCTCGGAGGTTTGACCACTTCCATGTGGATCTGGTGGGACCCCTCCCACTGTTGCAAGGTTTCACGCACCTTTTGACAGTTGTGGGCCACACCACGCACTGGCCTGAAGTGGCCCCGCTGGCTTCTACCATGTCCAAAGTGGCTCGCACTCTTTTGTCGGCTTGGGTTACATGTTTCAGATCCCCATCAGACATCACTTCCGACAGGGGTCCACAATTCCTTTTGGAGCTCTGGTCTATGATAGCTCAGACATTGGGGGTCAAAATTTACCATATTACCGCGTACAAATCCCAGGCTAGCGGGTTATGCGAGCATTCTCATAGGTTGCTTAAGGGAGCACTCAGAGCTTCGCAAATCAGAATCAGAATCAGAATCAGATTTATTGCCATTGTTCATGTAGTACACAAACTAGGAATCTGTCTCGGTGCAATGCTGCAACATTAAACATGATAAAATAAAAGAAATAAAAAACTATACATGCAATAAAGTGTAGAATAAGAATGAGTAATACTAGTCAAAGCAGTTTTTAAATATATTAGCGAGCAGCAGATATTGTGGAGTACCCCATAGTGCAGTCGGTAATGCAAAAAGAAAACAGTGATGATTGACATGAGTCTGGTTGAGCTGCTGTACATAGTGCACGAGAGTCAATAAGTCACTTAGTGTTCAGCAGTCTGATGGCAGAGGGGAAGAAGCTGTTCATGTGAGGGGAGGTTTTAGTCTGAATGGACCGAAGTCTTCTACCTGAGGGGAGGGGGGCAAACGGTACGTGACCAGGGTGTGAAGGATCGACTATGATCCGGCCAGCACGCCTCCGGGTCCTGGAGATGTACAGGTCCTGGAGAGATGGGAGCTTGCAGCCGATCACCTTCTCAGCAGCGCGCACGACGCGCTGCAGCCTTAGTCTGTCCCTGGCAGTGGCTCCTCCGTACCACACGGTTATGGAGGTGGTGAGGATGGACTCGATGATGGCTGTGTAGAACTGCACTAACATCTTGGTGGGTAGCTTGAGCTTCCTCAGCTGCCGCAGGAAGAACATCCTCTGCTGGGCCTTTTTGATGAGGGAGCTGATGGTCGGCTCCCACTTGAGGTCCCTGGTGATGGTGGTGCCTAGGAAGCGGAAGGAATCTGCAGTGGTGATGGGAGAGCCTGTGAGGGTGAGGGGGGGCAGAGGGGTTGTGACTTTCCTGAAGTCCACAATCATCTCCACTGTCTTCAGAGCGTTCAGCTGCAGGTTGTTGTGGCTGCACCAGGACACCAGCTGCGCCACCTCTCTCCTGTAGACGGACTCGTCGCCGTTGGAGATGAGCCCGATGAGGGTGGTGTCGTCCGCAAACTTGATCAGCTTGACAGACTGGTGGCTGGAGGTGCAGGAGTTGGTATAAAGGGAGAAGAGTAGGGGGGAAAGTACACAGCCCTGGGGTGATCCAGTGCTGATGCTAACAGAGTCTGAGACAGTCTTTCCCAGCTGCACATGCTACCTTCGGTCCGTCAGGAAGTCGGTGATCCACCTGCAGAGGGAGTCAGGCATGTTGAGCAGGGACAGCTTGTCCCGGAGCAGAGCGGGGTGGATGGCGTTGAATGCAGAGCTGAAGTCCACAAACAGGATCCTGACGTAGGTTCCCGGGGAGTCCAGGTGCTGCAGGATGGAGTGGAGGGCCAGGTTGACTGCGTCGTCCACAGACCTGCTGGCTTGGTAGGCAAACTGCAGCGGGTCCAGGAGGGGAGTGGTGATGGACTTGAGGTGGGGCAGGACCAGGTGCTCAAAGGACTTCATGACTACAGAGGTGAGCGCTACAGGTCTGTAGTCGTTAAGTCCAGTGATCCGTGGCTTCTTGGGGACAGGGATGATGCTGGAGGATTTGAGGCAGGTCGGCACGTGGCATAGCTTAAGGGAGGTGTTAAAAATGTCTGTGAAGACAGGAGTCAGCTCTTTCGCACAGTGTCTCAGGGTGGAGGGAGACACGCCGTCCGGACCGGGGGCCTTGCGCGGGTTCAGTCTGGAGAACTGTCTGTGCACGTTCTGCTCACTGATGACAAGGGCAGGGGGAAAGGAGGGGGGCACCTTTGATGAAGTAGGGACCGTGGAGGCAGTGGAGCTGGGGGGAGGGGGGAGTTGGACACAGCTGACGAGGTGTCAAAACGGGCATAGTGTTGGGACAGTCTTTGACAAAGGGCTTTGTCATCCTGACCCTTAGAAGCCTGAGGCCGATAGTTGGTGATTTGCCTCAGACCTCTCCACACAGAAGCAGAGTCGTTAGCCGTGAACTGCTGCTGGAGTCTCTCAGAATACACAGATTTAGCTCTCCTCAGCTCTCTGTTAAACCGATATTTAACCTCCCTGTAGCAGTCCCTGTCTCCACTTTTCAACGCTGCTTCCTTCTCCTTCCTGATCTGTCTAAGCTTAGCTGTGAACCAGGGCTTGTCGTTGGAGTAACTCACCCTGGTGCGCGATGGAAGAACACTCTCCTCACAAAAGTGGATATATGAGTTCACAGTGTCTGTGTACTCATCCAGATCATGCGTGGCTCCTTTAAACATGCCCCAGTCAGTTATTTCCATGCACGTGTTCAGCTTCTCCCCAGCTTCACTGGTCCATTTCTTCATAGTGCTCACAACAGGTTTAGTGAGCTTCAGTCTCTGTCTGTGTGTGGGAATGAGGTGGACCATCACGTGATCAGATAGTCCGAGCGCAGTGCGGGAAACAGCGCGATACGCGTCCTTCACTGTAGTGTAACAGTGATCCAGCGTGTTCTCTCCTCTGGTGGGGCATTTAATAAACTGTTTGTATTGGGGGAGATCGTGGCTCAGATATCTCTGGTTAAAGTCGCCAACCACAATAACCAGAGAGTCTGGAAAAGTCCGCTCCGTATGTTGAATGTGATCTGCGAGCGCGCGCTGAGCCTCGCGCGCGTCCGCGTCGGACGGGACGTAAACAGCGGCCAGGATGAATGAAGCAAACTCCTGCGTGGAATAAAATGGCTTGCAGTTAATAAAAAAGATATTCCAGGGCGGGAGAACAGTGTTGGGAAATTACCATTACATCAGAGCACCAGCTGCTGTTAATGTAAAAGCAGACTCCTCCTCCTGAGGATTTACCGGAGAGCTCTGTGTCACGATCAGCATGAAACAGCTGAAATCCCTCGAGGAGGAACGCGCTGCCCGGTGTATTTTCCCTGAGCCAGGTCTCAGTAAAACAGAGGGCAGACGAGGAAGAGAGGTCCTTAAAACGCATCGGCAGTCTCAGTTCATCTACCTTGTTAGAGAGAGAATTGGCATTGGAGAGAAATATGCCAGGCAAAGCCGTGCGCATGCCTCTCCTGCGAAGCCGTACGAGAGCGCCCGCTCGCCTTCCTCTCTTTTGCCGTCTCACTTTTTGAGCTAAACAGTGAACCAGATCGGCGGCAGGAGCTAAAAAAAACTGGGAGTAGGTCCGTGGGAGTGAAAGTCCTGATATTTAGAAGCTCTTCACGGGTGTAAGAGCAGGTAGACACACAATTGACAAAAAAAAGCATACAAAGAAGGGCGCAGCGAAACACCATGGCGGCCACTGTGGGCACCATCTTGGATCGGCTGAGAGATACAAAACAGATACAAATTGGGTTGTCCGTCTGCCCTGGGATCTTTTATGATTGCGTTCCACACCTAAGGGGGACCTGCAAGCCTCCCCGGCAGAACTTGTTTTTTGTCAGCTGTTGTGGATCCCCAGAGAGTTTTTACCGGAAAACCCTGCTCACGGGGCCATGCCGACCACACAATTGTTGCACAGTACAGAGGCTTTTAATGTGCCGGGCCCAGCCCACCATTGTTTTCCCTGCACCCTCATCCCAAAAAACTTGCAGAATGCCAGTTTTGTTTTTGTCAGGCACGATGCGCACCAGACGCCGCTGCACCCACCGTACGATGGACCGTTCAGAGTGTTGGAACCTGGGGCGAAGCATTTTGTGTTAGACTTGAGGGGACGTAGGGAGACTGTCTGCATCGATAGGCTGAAGCCCGCTTTTGTTTTGGCAGACGAGCAGGTGGTGTTGGCCCAAGCTCCCGGGCACGGACGTCCACGATTGGTGGCTCCTCAAGTTGGTGATCCCTTGGCCGGGATCTGCACTCGCGAAGCTAATGTGTTTTACCCCCCTCCTCTTTTCCCTCCACAGACTGACGTGCCCTTTTGCACACCTCGCCAGCAGAGCAATTCGACTGGATTGGCGACCCCCCGCTACAGCCACTATGGGTGCCGGATCAAGTTCAAAGGATGGGGGTGGGGGGGTGGAAAGTTATGTGCCCTTTCTGGGTGTTCGGGGGGGGCATGGTGTGGGGATTCTCCACCCAGAGTGGGGAGCTGGGGGGAAGAGGGAACAATGCGCTGAAGGAGGAAGTGCTACCGGGGGATCTCAGATGGGATAGAAAAGACTATTCGCCCCACGGGGAGTTTAGGAAGTGCGAGAGCCACCAGAGGGGAGAAGGTGTGAGAAGCAGTTCTGGCGCTTTGGGATGTTAATGTGCCATGCATGTCTTTGTTCCACACATTGCATGACTGTCGCGATTCCTGGGTCTTAATGTACAGACTTAAAGGTTATAGAAAGGAGGTGCATGAAGACCGGGGAGATTTCACTGTACTGAATGTTGGACAAGGAACAAAGTTCATGTGTTGTCCAGCTTGTTGCTTCGCCTGCTTCCTTTCTCCACAGCTTATTATTTAAATCCAGTTGCACTTACAGTGTGATACCTATATTAATATATACAGTCATGTGAAAAAAATTTGGACACCTTGTATAAGCCTGTGTGTTTTCTTGAACATATCTGGACATATGGATATTTAATCAATGTTAAAATACTGGGAGATTCATGTAATAGAACTAAACAATTCAAAATGAATTAGACCTTTTTCAAATTTTCTGTAAAATGTAATTCTAAACAAATAGTTTGGCGTAAATTAGGACACCTTCACATTCATTCCCACTTAAAATGGCTAAAATAAATGTTTGAACTTTACTTTGAACATGTGAATAATCCATTAAAATGGTAAACAACAAAAGTTCATTGTGAACTGACGAAAAAAGGAAAAAAGACACTGAAATGCCTTTCATACGTACACACAGTTAATGTGTGCTTGTATCAAATTTTCTTTAAGATCAAGAAGTTTTTTAGATCAAGAAATACTCCAACTGTCAATGTCTTTTTATCTGTGGAATTAAGGATTTCTTCTCTGAGTTCTGTTAATGCTAATGATGGAGACCAGTTTGCTCTAAATCCATATCAGCCCCTTCAGGATGTTGTGGAATGTTTTCATGATTGTTGCTGGCCAAAAAGCCTGAATTTGCGGGAGCTTTTTTTTTTTTTTTTAAAAAGTTTTGATAAAAGTTGCAATGTTTTTAGAGTGTTTTCTGCACTAAAAGTTGTGGGAAGAATTCCAAATTTTTAAGCAGATGCTTTTTTCCCCCCAGTTTACTGCAGTGATATTCTATGTAACAATACAAGAAAAGCAGAATATTGTCAAAAATTTCCTATTATATTGATTTGTAAATTAATCAGAAAAAATAAATTATTCTGTTGCACTGTATTGGCTATTGGAGTCTGTTTTTATCCTGAAAAAAAAAAAAGAATATTCTCTCTCTTTCCATGCCTACCTGTTTGTCTGCTGCATGTATAAACAGGTATAAACACTGGGGTGACCAAGCCTTTTCTGTTGTTGCCCCCAGGATCTGGAATAATCTTCCTGACCTACATGTTATCTCTGACCTAGCCCTTTTTAAATCAAAACATATTTCTTTAGTATGGCTTTTAATACCCAGTAGTGGTGATATTTGTCTTGGCATTTGTTTTTAATTTTATTCTGATTTTTAGGTATTTATTCTTATTTCTTTGTTTATGTTATTTGTTTTTAATGCTGTGTGTTTTTAATGCTGTTTAATTTTCTGTAAAGCACTTTGATCACCTATGGGTTGTTTTAAAGGGCTATATAAATAAAGTACATTACATTAAAAGTACATGTTAGCAATCTTAGGCTAAACCCAATTTTATTTGCCAGAGTTTATCGTCCTCCCTCTGCCTACTCAGAGTTTTTATCCAAATTTGCCGAATTCTTAGCCGATTTAGTGCTGAAATCAGATAGAATGATTATAGTAGGAGACTTTAATATATATGTAGATATAGATAGTGATTGCCTTAATATGGCATTTAATTCAATATTTGACTCGATGGGGTTTTCTCAGAAAGTAGGAAATTCTACCCATTATCTCCACCACACATTGGACCTTGTTCTGACATATGGCATAGAAATAGAAAATCTGGTAGTGTCACCTCACAATCCTGTACTGTCAGACCATTGTCTGCTAACCTCTGATTTTACTATTTCTGACTAGTTGGCTCCTAAAGAAAAATATTACTACAGCAGATGCCTCTCAGATGATGTTGTTACCAAATTTATGCAGATTGTCTCCTCTATGCCATGTGTCAACACAACAGAAATAAGTTATAGACAGCTTGCTCCTTCTGTAATTGATAGCATGGTAGATAGTGTTACAGCTTCTCTGCATCAGACTCTAGACATGGTGGCCCCTTTAAAAAAGAAAAAGTCTAATCAGAGATTTCTAACTCCTTGGTTCAACACAGAAACTCGTAGCTTAAAACAGAAAACCCGTCAATTAGAAAGAAAATGTTGCTCTGATTGTTGCTCTGAGTGTTGCTATCCCTGTGCTGTTGCAATCCTGGAATTTCCCCGTTGTGGGACTAATAAAGGCTTATCTTATCTTATCTTAATGGCGCTCCACTAATTTGGATGAAATCGATTTAGCTTGGAAAAATCATCTCTTAATTTATAAAAAAAAATCTCTTAGAAAAGCTAGAACAAGTTATTACTCTGCATTAATAGAAGACAACAAGAATAATCTCAGGTTTCTTTTCAGCACTGTAGCCAGGCTGACAAAGAGTCAGGACTCTGTCAGTCCTAGCATTCCCTTAGAGCTTACTAGTCAGGACTTTATGAACTTTTTCAATAATAAAATTTCATCTATCAGAGATAAAATCAGTCAGATTCTTCCCACCGTTAATACAGTAATTACTACAACTCTTTTAACCTCTTGCACTCCGTTGTACCGCGGACGGGCAAGTCTCTGCGTCCTAGAGCACACGAGGGCACTCTCGTGCGTCCTCAAGTGCACGAGGGCGCAGGAGAGCGCACTGAAAAAAATAAAAAAAAGTCCTTCCACTACAGACACAGCCGCGAACAGATCGGATATGATTGACCTCTCATTCGACTAATAAGAGCCTTGAATTGGGTTTCTGAAACCTTGAAGAACCAATGTCTGAAAACCTAGCAAGAAGGACCCGCCTACCAAGGCTGTGAATGCAGTGAGCCAATTGAAGCAGAGAAGTTCGCGAGCTGTTTTTTTTAGGGCTGGGTGAAGACTGACTGCTGCAGCGGATCAAAAAAGGACCCGCAGGAAGAACCCCACAGACCCAGCAGCACAGAGACCATCCACAAATGCAACCTGTGTGACAGGGAGTGCCATTCGCGCATCGGCATGTTCGGCCACAGGCGGTGCTTATTTTGTTTTTGTTCCAGCAGAGTAGACGTTATGATTTCTTCCATGGTCATAGACCGACGGAGGCTGACGACGAAGGCTGAGTGACACACATGCCTTCGCCAGTCTTTTTTTTATTTACTACTGTTATTTGTTTTGAAAAATCGTTTGCCAAAAACCGCAATCATGGAAGCACAAAACTGCAATAATGGAATTATGTTTTGATCGGGTCGTGAGACCAGAACCACGAGCGGACCAGCATCGCGTTCATCTGACAATGAGGAAGAGAAGTTCACCAGGACACTGCTGTGAAGAGGTAAGGTGTTATAAGCTAAATTATTCTTTATTCCTGAAAATTGTAATCCAAAATGACTTTTGACCGATCGGTAAATTACAACTGTGCGGCGCACGAAGTCTGAAGTTCATGCGCTGCGGTACACGGTTCGTTCGTCGCATCCAGACCGTGAACGCCGCCCCCCCCCCCGCTATTCTTCTGTAGCGAGGGGGGGGGGAAGCCACGGTGACTGAGCTGCTGTCCCACATCCCACATGAGGCTAATCCGTCATGTAGCGATGGCCGATGTCCATTCTCTGTAGCGAGGGGGGGAGACAACCCCCCCCCCCCACACACACACACACACACAGACACAGCCCTGAGTGTGACCTTTCATTAGAGCCCAAAATGAAACTTCTACATTGAAGCATTCAAAAGTTACAGACGTTTTTCCAAACTGTGCCATTTGGCACAATTTGGCACAGTTCCAAAACGCCTGGGAACAGCCTGAGGAAAAAGCTGTGTAATATATTCATTTTTGTGGTATTGTTACAAAATTTTGACCTCAGCTGGATAACACTTGGTTCTACATTTCTGTTTCATTTTCCAGCCCGGATCTGAAGCTGTGTGTTATTTGCAAGCATTTGTATCCAAAAAAACACCCAGGCCAAATTTATTTTCTTCAAGTTCAGTATGTTTAGATGACTGTAACTCAGTGGCCGGAGCACTTAAGAGAGATTATGACTGTTTTGCCAAAAAATTCAAAGTGCTTTCTTTTAAATGAGACCAACCCCATGAAGATGCTGCAAAGGGTTGAAGAATAGCTTTCGATTTACTTTGGGCACATTATTTTTTGGCATTTTTAGGGAAATTGACCAGAGTGCAAGGGGTTAAATGAGATCTGTTTGGATGAGTTTACTCCAATTGACCTTTTATTAGGGGTAGATAAAATAATTTCTTCATCCAAGCCTTCAACTTGTCTTTTAGACCCTATTCCTACCAGGTTATTTCAAGACGTCTTCCAATTTATTGGTAGCTTTATTCTTCAAGTAATCAATTCTTCATTAACATTAGGCCATGTACCACAGGCTTTTAAAACTGCTGTAATTAAACCCTTACTCAAAAAGCCAATGCTGGATCCAGGAGTTTTAGCTAATTATCGATCAATCTCTAATCTGCCTTTCATTTCAAAAATCTTAGAGTTGTTGCTACGCAATTATTTGACCACTTGCTGGGAAAGGGTTTATTTGAAGAGCTTCAATCTGGGTTTAGAATCCATCATAGTACTGAAACAGCCTTAGCGAAGGTCACTAATGACCTCCTGATCGCATCTGATAATGAACTTGTTTCTGTACTTGTCCTTTTAGACCTTAGTGTGGCTTTTGATACTATCGATCATAATATTCTACTTGATAGATTAGAACACTATGTTGGACTTAATGGAAGTTCGTTGCAGTGGTTTAGATCTTATTTATCTGATAGGCTCCAGTTTGTTCATGTCAATAATGAGTTTTCTTTCAACTCAAAGCTTAGTCATGGAGTTCCACAGGGATCTGTGCTATGCCCCACTCTTTTTAGTTTATATATGCTTCCGTTAGGCAACATTATTAGAAAGCACTGTATACATTTTCATTGTTATGCAGATGACACACAATTATACCTGTCAATGAAGCCAGATGATAGTAATCAATTAGCCAAGTTAGAAGTCTGTCTTAAGGAAATCAAAGCTTGGATGACTTGTAATTTCCTGCTATTAAATTCAGATAAGACTGAAGTCATTTTTGTTGGTCCAAAAAACCTTAGAAATACCTTTCCAATTCTAACTCTTAGTGTAGATGCCAGTACTCATTTTCGTAATAGTTCTGTGAGGAACCTTGGAGTTATTTTTGATCAAGATCAAATGAATGAATCTTTATTTTCCGATAGATTAAAAGTAAAGATTAAAAGAAAGGAACAGAATAATATAACAAAGGGGGGAAAAAAACATCTTACAAGATCAAATTAAGCAATAGCTCCTCTGATTGTACAATTCAACATAAGTTATCCGAAATTGGTGATGGCTGAAGCCGCAGCTTATATTGCCCACCCATATTCCATCCAAGAATTCAAAAGAAAAACAAAACAAGAGCGATTACAATTCAGAACAAAGCTAAGACAAAAACGTGACCAAAAAAAAATAAGCAACAGCACAACACAGACTGAATATGATAACCCTTTTGCGATTTTACATGTCATCTTGTATATATGTTTGGAGTATTTCTTCCTTTAGTTTTTGTTTAAATTGTCCAAGCGTTGTACATGATTTTAAGCACCGGAGTGGTGGCTCAGTTGGTAGAGCATCCGTCCCACATCCAGGAGGCAGGGGTTCAAATCCCGGCCGGGTCATGCCGAAGACCATATAAAAAAAGCGGAACTTCCTGCCGTCCAGCTTGGTGCTCAGCAATAATGGAATGGAGGAGGGAAATTTGTGGTGGCGCCTTGCATGGCAGCGGCCCTCTGATTCTACACTTGGGGTGTGTGTGATTAACACCATAGATGTGTAAAACACAATCTCGTTCTGCTGTACATGATTGGTTGTACAGTTGAATGACAATAAAGGGTGATTTAATTTAATTCAGGTCCAAAAGCATTCCACAGTCTGACTCCTTGCACTGAGACACAGTGTTGCTTGGTGGTAGTTCTCACTGAAGGTTTTTGAAATATACATGTTCTTCTGAAATGATATTGTTTCTCCCTTATTTGGAGCAACTTTTGGATATTTGCGGGCAGTGATAGATTCAGGTTCAGGTTCAGGTTACTTTATTTGTACCCGTAGGTAGATTTGTTTTGCAGTTGGTGACATCCATATTTACAAGCCACAATTACATTCAACATAGACACAAACACAGGCACACATCTTACAAAATAGGTAAATATAAAATATGTACAATATTCTACACAATATTCTATACAAGATTCTTCACTTTAAACATTATTACTGCAGTTTTAAAGTCAACCAGATCTTTCAACTTGAGAGCTTTTAATTTAAGAAAAAGTGGGTTTGTTGGTTCCCTGTAGGTAGCTTTGTTTATTATTCTAATAGTTCTCTTGTGAAGCATAAAGACTGGATATATGTTTGCTTTATATGTATTTCCCCATACTTCAGTACAATATGTCATGTATGGGAGTCTTAATGAATGATACAAAGTATACTGCTCAAAAAAAAAATTAAAGGAACACTTTTTAATCTGAGTAAGCTGGACTAGCCTGCCACAATTTCCTCACTTTAAGTTTTGGAGTGTCTTCATTTTCATCAAAAGACGTGGCATTTTTTCATTCTTAACACATTATCCAGTCCATATCAGTATAGATATCCAGCTTATTTTTTCCCATTAAAATCTGATGTGTTTTCAAAGTGTTTCTTTAATTTTTTGAGCAGTGTATATAGTGTGGGTTGATTCAGCAAATATTTCACTCTGTGTAGTATTGCAATTGATTTAGATATTTTACCTTTAATATAATTAATATAATATAATATAATTAATAATAATAATAATATCCTGTCAGGATATCCAAATAGCCAATAATAGCCAAATGGTCCAAGTCAAGAGGGCCAGGAGTCGTGGTCAGCACCCACTCTGGCATTGAAGTCTCCAAGGAGAATGAGTTGTTCAGAGTTGGGGATGATCCTGACAGTTGTTGCGAGATTCTCGTAGAACTTGTCTTTTGCCTCTGGTGTGGCTGTCAGTGTTGGGGCATACACACTGACGAGGGTGACTGGGCCTTGAGTGGTGTTGAGGCGGAGGGTGAGGAATCGTGCAGAGCCATTGCTGCCCGGTTCCACCATCTTCAGCAAGGTGTTCTTCACTGCGAAGCCCACTCCGTGTTCCCTGTGTTCGTCACTGCCCTTTCCCTGCCAGTAGAACATGTAGTCCTTCTCTCTCAGTGTGCCTGCATCAGCCAACCGTGTTTCCTGGAGAGTGGCGATATCCACTTCCAGTCTCTTCAGCTCATTATTGATGACAGCAGTCTTCCTGGTGTCACTGATGTCCTTGAGGTTAGCAGCGAGTCCTGTCATCATAGTGCGGACGTTCCAAGTTCCCAGTTTTAGAGTTGGTCTCTTTTGTTTTTTTGTCTTGCCTGGTGCGAAGGTTCTCAGCCTGCCGTTCGGACTTCTCTTCATCCCCATCCACCCAATGAAGAAAGCAAGCTGTGGCGGGACAACACCTTATTGGCTGGGGGCTGCCCAGCTTGAGGCGGGCGGTAGCTGTCGAGTGAGATCAGATGATCCCTCCCACCGTCGGGAACAACCCCTGGCACCGTGCTCTACGCCAATTGAGCAGTGGCTTATAACCGATAACTGTCATTCCCCGTGTTTTGTCTACGCCAAAGGCGAAACTGGAGTGTCCTCTCCAGTGATCCGGTGTTCTACCTTCCAGCGTTGGGCGTTGGTAGGATTCAAGCCTGGGCAGGAAGATATGGAGGACAAGATGTTGCCCATGCAGCATGATCCAAGCATGATCCTCAGTGATCCATGATGGCGCCCACAGTGGTCGCCATGGTGCTTCACTGCGCTTTTTTTTGTTTTTTGTTTGTCAATTGTGTGTCTGCCTGCTCTTACACCCGTGAAGAGCTACTAAATATCAGGACTTTCACTCCCACAGACCTACTCCCAGTTTTTTTGGCTCCTGCCGCCGATCTGGTTCACTTTTTAGCCCAAAAAGTGAGACGGCGAAAGAGAGGAAGACAAGCGGGTACCCTGGTGCGGCTTCGCAGGAGAGGCACGTGCACGGCTTTGCCTGGGATCTTTCTGTCCAACGTCAACTCACTTTATAACAAGGTAGATGAACTGAGTCTACTGATGTGATTTAAGGACCTCTCCACCTCGTGTGCCCTCTGCTTCACTGAGACCTGACTCAAGGAAAAGACACCGGACAGTGCGCTCCTCCTCGAGGGATTTCAGCTGTTTCGTGCAGACCGCGACAATGGGCTCTCTGGCAAGACCACAGGCGGAGGAGTCTGTTTCTGCATCAACAGCAGCTGGTGCTCCGATGTAACTGTGATCTCCCAACGCTGTTCTCCCGCTCTGGAATATTTATTCATCAACTGCAAGCCATTTTATTCCCCGCGTGAGTTTGCTTCTTTCATCCTGGCCGCCGTTTACGTCCCGCCCGATGCGGACATGCGCGAGGCTCAGTGCGCGCTCGCGGATCACATTCAGCAAGTGGAGCGGACTTTCCCGGACTCTCTGGTTATTGTGGTTGGCGACTTTAACCAGAGCAACCTGAGCCACGAACTCCCCCGGTACAAACAGTTTATTAAACGCCCCACCAGAGGAGACAACACGCTGGATCACTGTTACACTGCAATTAAGGACGCGTATTGCGTTGTTCCCCGCGCTGCGCTCGGACTATCTGATCACGTGATGGTCCACCTGATTCCCACATACAGACAGAGACTGAAGCTCACAAAACCTGTTGTGAGCAGTACGAGGAAATGGACCAGTGAAGCTGTGGAGGAGTTGCGCATGTGCTTGGAAATAACTGACTGGGACATGTTTAAAGGGGCCACGCATGATCTGGATGAGTACATGGACACTGTGACCTCATATATCCTCTTTTGTGAGGAGAGCATTCTTCCATCGCGCACCAAGGTGAGTTACTCCAACGACAAGCCCTGGTTCACAGCTAAGCTCAGACAGATCAGGAAGGAGAAGGAAGCAGCGTTGAAAAGTGGAGACAGGGACTGCTACAGGACGGTCAAATACCGGTTTAGCAGAGAGCTGAGGAGAGCTAAATCCGTGTATTCTGAGAGACTCCAGCAGCAGTTCACGGCTAACGACTCTGCTTCTGTGTGGAGAGGACTGAGGCAAATCATCAACTATTGGCCTCAGGCTTCAAAGGGACAGGATGACAAAGCCCTTTGTCAAAGACTGTCCCAACACTATACCCATTTTGACACCTCGTCAGCTGTTTCCAACTCCCCCCCCTCCCCCCAGCATCACTGCTTCCATGGTCCCCACTTCATCAAAGGCAGTCCCCCTCCTCTCCCCTTGCCCTTGTCATCAATGAGCAGGACGTGCACAGACAGTTCTCCAGACTGAACCCACACAAGGCCCCCGGTCCGGACGGCGTGTCTCCCTCCACCCTGAGACACTGTGCGAAAGAGCTGACTCCTGTCTTCACAGACATTTTTAACACCTCCCTGAAGTCATGCCACGTGCCGGCCTGCCTCAAAACCTCTACCATCGTCCCTGTCCCCAAGAAGCCACAGATCACTGGACTTAATGACTACAGACCTGTAGCGCTCACCTCTGTAGTCATGAAGTCCTTTGAGCGCCTGGTCCTGCCCCACCTCAAGACCATCACCACTCCCCTCCTGGACCCGCTGCAGTTCGCCTACAGAGCCAACAGGTCTGTGGATGACGCAGTCAACCTGGCCCTCCACTCCATCCTGCAGCACCTGGACTCCCCTGGAACCTACGTCAGGATCCTGTTTGTGGACTTCAGCTCTGCATTCAATACCATCCGCCCAGCTCTGCTCCGGGACAAGCTGTCCCTGCTCAACATGCCTGACTCCCTTTGCAGGTGGATCACCGACTTCCTGACGGACCGGAGGCAGCATGTGCGGCTGGGAAAGACTGTCTCAGACTCTGTTAGCATCAGCACCGGATCACCCCAGGGCTGTGTACTTTCCCCCCTGCTCTTCTCCCTGTACACCAACTCCTGCACCTCCAGCCACCAGTCTGTCAAGCTGATCAAGTTTGCGGACGACACCACCCTCATCGGGCTCATCTCCAATGGCAACGAGTCCATCTACAGGAGAGAGGTGGCCCAACTGGCGTCCTGGTGCAGCCACAACAACCTGCAGCTGAACGCTCTGAAGACAGTGGAGATGATCGTGGACTTCAGAAAAGTCACAGCCCCTCTGCCCCCCCTTACCCTCACAGACTCTTCCATCACCACTGCGGATTCCTTCCGCTCCCTAGGCACCACCATCACCCGGGACCTCAAGTGGGAGCCGACCATCAGCTCCCTCATCAAAAAGTCCCAGCAGAGGATGTTCTTCCTGCGGCAGCTGAGGAAGCTCAAGCTACCCACCAAGATGTTGGTGCAGTTCTACACGGCCATCATCGAGTCCATCCTCACCACCTCCATCACCGTGTGGTACGCAGGAGCCACCGCCAGGGACAGACTAAGACTGCAGCACGTTGTGCGCGCTGCTGAGAAGGTGATCGGCTGCAAGCTCCCATCCCTCCAGGACCTGTACATCTCCAGGACCCGGAGGCGTGCAGGTCGGATCATAGCTGACCCTTCACACCCTGGACACGCACTGTTTGCCCCCCTCCCCTCAGGCAGAAGACTTCGGTCCATTCAGACTAAAACCTCCCGCTACATGAACAGCTTCTTCCCCTCTGCCATCAGACTGCTGAACACTAAGTGACTTATTAGACTCTCATGCACTACGTACAGCAGCTCAACCGGACTCATGACAATTATCACTGTTTTCTTTTTGCACTACCGACTGCACTATGTGGAACTCCACAATATCTGCTGCTTGTTAATATATTTAAAAATTGCATAGATTAGTATTACTTATTCATATTCTACCTCTTATTGCATGCATAGTTTTTTATCTTTAGTGCTACTCCATGTTTAATGTTGCAGCATTGCACCGAGACAATTTCCTAGTTTGTGTACTACATGAACAATGGCAATAAATCTCATTCTGATTCTGATGTCCCCCCTCTCCACGTCACTGATGAATCCAAAGGAACAGCAGGGCTGCTACAGTTTGGCACCAGCGCCGTCGCAGGAGCTGCCAGATCAATGTTGAGGACAATAGAGAACTGCCTTAGGGACTCCAACTCCGGATTTTTCCTCAGGGTTGACTCCCGAAGCCTTTCCCGTGACCGGGTGTGCCGCAAGGCAGCAGAGGTTTGAAATCAGGGTTTACCTTCCTCTTGATGGGCTACCTTCCCAGGTTGACGAGCCACCATCTACCCGAAGCATCTGGTTTTAAGGCGCCAGAGATCCGCCCTCGCCCCTTCTCCTATTAGTAAAAGCAGTTCCGCATTGTGTCTGAACCCATATTGCTGCTCACACAATAAATTATTCTTCATTATGAAGTTGTTAATTCTCTCACAGAATATTTTTTCAAGTTTCTTGGAAAATTGCGGCAATAGTGAAATTGGTCTATCGTTTGAAAATTCCCCTCTGTCACCCGTCTTGTATATCGGGATTACTTTAGCTATTTTCATTGCATTGGGAAATATACCTGTTTGGAGAGAAACGTTACAAATATGTCAGTGGCTTCACTAAGCATTCAATGATAGTTTTGACTAAAAGCATGTCAATACCATCACAATCTGTAGATGTTTTACTTTTAAACGATTTAACAATTTCAATGACCTCTCTCCCGTCTGTGTTCTTTATGAAGATGGAGTCTTTTATAGCAATGTTTTTGCTTATTGTATCACCAGTAGGTGCTGTAATGGGTATTTCTCGAGCCAAGTTTGGACCAATAACAAAAGAATTATTAAATTCATCTGCAGGTGAGACTGCATTCACACGCTGAGTTGTTTTGTTTGTTTGTTTGTTTGTTTGTTTGTTTTTTGAAAGATTGGTTGGGTAGCTTGTATTTCTGTTATTTCCAAGAATATTATTAAGTATTGTCCATGTATTTTTAATATTATCTCTGTTTTTCTCCAGCTCTTTACTGTAATAGTCTCTTTTACTACATCTCATTATATATGTTAACTTATTTTTGTATGTTTTATACTGCTGCTCTGCTTCTTTTGTCCTTTTCTTTAGAAAAGCTTTATATAATGATTTTTTTCTTTTTACATGCTTTTTGTAATCCTTTGGTTAACCATGGCTTGCCGACAAATTTCTGTTTAAGCTTTTTCTTTACTAATGGACAATTTTTTTTTTCATAAAGAGTGGTTACAATGTTCATAAATGTATCATAGGCTTCATTTACATCTGAAACATATACTTTTATCCAGTCTTGCTTCAGCAGGTCTTCTTTAAAAGAACTGATTGCAATTTGTGATTTGTATCTGAAAGATTTTAAAGTTTTTTCTGCATTGGCCCCCGTCTGGCCATGAATAAGTGCAAAGACTGGCAAATGGTCACTTATGTCATTTATCAATAATCCACTTTTTTTTTTTTTTTGTTACTTATTTGTACCCATAGGTAAATTTGGTTTGCAGTCTGGTGACAAGCCACCGGCTGCCGGTCGCTGCGTGCACGAGCGCCCTAAACCTACATGTTTTTGGTATGCGGGAGGAAACCGGAGAAATCCCAGAGTAAACCCACGCAACACGGGGAGAACATGCAAACTCCACACAGCTCACTGTTGGTCGGGGGCTGGGATCGAACCCACGATCTCATGATCCCCGCGATCCCCCGGCCGAGGGTAAAACTGTGCTGCCACAGTGCTAAACCACTGCGCCACCATGCAGCCACTTTCTATTTTCTTATCAATAATATTAACAAACCCTGAGATAAAAACACTTCTGAGAGAGAAGAAGAGGATCTTCAGGTCGGGGAATAGGGAGATGCTGAAGTCCGTACAGAGGGAGCTGAGGAGGAAGATCAGAGAAGGCAAGGACAACTTCAGGAAGAAGATGGAGGACAAGCTGCAATGGAGCGACATCGGCGGAGTCTGGAGAAACCTCAAAACCATCTCTGGGCTCCAGAATACCTCCTCCCAGGCCACGGGGGGCAGGGAGTGGGCAAACAATCTGAACCTGTTTTTTTTTATAGGTTTGACCAATCGCCCTATATACACAGTGTTGCACACCAACCACTGCTGCCTCTAAAGTCATCGAGACCTGCTGTCCACACCCCACTCCACCAACACCCCCCCCACTCCAAGCACACAGCCCCCCAACCTGACCCTCACTAAAACCCAGGTGAGGACAGAGCTGAGGAAGATCAAGGCGAGGAAGGCCTCGGGACCGGACGGCATCAGCGCGAAGCTCCTCAAGTCCTGCACAGACCAGCTGTGTGGGATTGTGGAGTGCATCTTCAAGCTGAGCCTGAAGCTGGGGAGGGTACCACAGTTGTGGAAAACATCTTGTGTGGTACCCGTACCAAAGACTTCCCACCCCAGAGACCTGAACAGCTACAGACCAGTGGCCCTGATGTCTCACATGATGAAGACCCTGGAGAGACTGCTCCTTGCTCACCTCCGCCCCCTGGTGGGACCAGCGATGGATCCACTCCAGTTCGCCTACCAGCATGGCATCGGGGTGGAGGATGCAGTGATCTTCCTCCTTCACCGTTCCCTGTACCACCTGGAGAAGCCTGGGAACATGGTGAGGATCATGTTCTTTTACTTCTCCAGTGCTTCCAACACCATCCAACCGATGATCCTGAAGGACAAGCTGCTGTGTGCAGGCGTGGACCCAGCACCTGTCATCATGGATCCTGGACTACCTCACAAACCGGCCACAGTTTGTGAGAACCAGGGATTGTGTGTCCGACACAATCATTGCCACCACAGGGGTCCCCCAAGGGAACGGTTTTGGCTCCCTTCCTGTTCACCCTTTATACTGTGGACTTCTTACACAACACAACACACTGCCATCTACAGAAGTTCTCTGATGTCTCTGCGATCATTGGCCTCATTGCCAACGGAGATGAAGCTGAGTATCGAGGACTTATCCAGGACTTCGTGGACTGGTGCCATCGGAACTGCCTCCAGATCAATGCGAGGAAAACTAAGGCGCTGGTGGTGGACTGCCGCAGGCAAGGACAACCCCTCACAACACAAGTAAACATACAGGGAACAGACATTGAGATGGTGACATCCTACAAGTACCTGGGTGTTCATCTGAACAATAAACTAGACTGGTCACACAATACCAACTCACTCTACAAGAAGGGACAGCGCAGGCTGTTCCTACTGAGGAGGCTCGAGTCTTTTGGTGTACAAGAGGCGCTGCTGAAGACATTCTACGACACGGTGGTGGCATCAGCCATCACTTTTGGAGTAGTCTGCTTGGGCAGTGGCATTACAGCAGCCGATAGGAAGAGACTGAACAAACTGATGAAAGCTAGATCTGTCCTGGGGCAACGCCTTGACCCAGTGGGGGAGATAGGCGAGAGAAGGATGGTGGCTAAACTGTCATCTCTGCTGGAGTCCGAGTCCCACCCTATGCAGGACACATTGAACGCACTGAGGAGCTCATTTAGCAGCAGACTACATCATCGTAGGTGTGCAACCGAGAGGTTTTGCAGGTCCTTCCTACCTACGGCTGTCAGACTGTATAATCTAAGCAGGGCTGCTCGCAGAGATAGCAAAAAAAATGTGACGACCTAATAGTATTGAATGCAAAAGACACAATAGACTTACACGAATGGTCCCCTAGAGTATACAACTAGGACAATATCAGTCGCTACGGAGGATGACAATATGTATGGGTACATATTCATACTATGTAGGATAACTAAATAGACGGTTATGCTGTTTATTCCATCTCGCTACAATGCTCTGCACTGTGTATATATACTTACAGTATGTGTGCATATGTATATTCACTGCTCTTATTTTTCTTAAGTATTGCTCTGAGTGTTGCTATCCCTGTGCTGTTGCAATCCTGGAATTTCCACATTGTGGGACTAATAAAGGCTTATCTTATCTTAATGGTATAAATGCATGATCACCGAACATCGGCTCTGAGTCACTTAATTTAGTTAGATTTTACATTCAACACATAATTTCATAAGAACTGAATGTTTAGCAATCTGTCCGCCCTCACTCTCATGATAACCTATCACTAGGCTGCCTTCCACTGGATAATGCCCCTTTTCATTTGATTGGCTGTTCCCAAACACAAAGAGATGTCCCCTCATTGGAAAAAAGTCCATTCAAACTCCTCTTTATGGAAGATGATTGGCCTGTCTTGCGGCTGGCCCCGTTTTATGACCCAGCAGCATGCTTCAGTTAATTGCTTCAGTCTCGCCCTAAAAAAAGGGGATTCTAAGACACAAAGAAGAGAAGCTCTAGATCGGAAAAAAAAGAAAGTTTTTGTTTTCACTTCATCAGAGTTCTTTGTACTTCCTTGCAGTTTTCTTTTGTCTAAATTGCTCTATGAATTTTAAGAAGTCTTTTGTGTGTGTGTGAACCTTGTCAAATCCTGCATTAACGTTCCTAAGTTGTCTTTTTGTTTGTCTTCTGGTTAACTGAGGAGAAACCATTCTTTTCTTATGAGCTCGCCTTAAAGAGAGTCAAACTCTCAAAATCCTTTTTTTTCTTCACCTCAGAAGCTGTTCTTATCCTAGTTGAATGTTTTTTCTTGGATTTTTTCTGACTTTTCATGCAGTTAAAGTGGACTTTTAATTTTCCTATTTTAAAGTGAACTGATAGAGATTTTTGGACTTTCTTTTCCGACAAAATTGTTGGTACCCCTCTGTTAATGAAAGAAAAACCCACAATGGTAACTTGAATCTGACAAAAGTGGTAATCAATAAAAAAGTCTATGAAAATTAACCAATGAAAATGAGACAATGCTTTTGAATTGTGGTTCAACAGAATTATTTTAAAAAACAAACTCATGAAACAGGCCTGGACAAAAATAATGGTGTGGAGATGAAACAACCAGACCGATTTTCTGAGCAGACAAACTTTATTTCACTCTCACATCTTCCACAATCAGAACATTGAACATTAAACATTTGAAGCAGGGACTCTCTCTTTTATATCCTAAAACTCACACCTCCCTGCTACCTGAGGTCCTGCATTCACCATTCACTTCCCCAAGACAATTCCCCTTACCCCCCATCCCTTTGATCTCCATGCTTTTTCAGTCTGAGAAGAAAACTATTGAACTCTACAGCATGGGTCCCCCACACCGGTACCCTTAGGGACAGTGCTCTTTTCTTGGTATGCTTCATTTTTGTGACTGTGAACATAGAGCTGATGTGCTCTATGTTCACAGTCAATGAAATTAAACACCCCTTTAACCCATTGTACTCTGGTCAATTTCCCTAAAAACGCCTAAAAATAACATACCCAAAGTAAATCAAAAGCTGTTCTTCAACCCTTTGCAGCATCTTAGAGAGATAGATAGATAGATAGATAGATAGATACTTTATTTCGAACAAAAAAGTATGACAAAAACAAAACAAATGACAAATGCAATAAAGTAACAGTATACAGTGTTCGAAGGGGAGAAGGAAGAAGTGAACACTTATTAATTCCATCTCCTCTTTTCCATAAATACACCCATGTGAATTATATACAAATTACCACCTTTAAGACCCCAAGTAAACAATTTACGGTATTTTTTACAAATCAACATTAACACCCATCCATCCTAACATACATTGATGTCCATACATCAAAACCAGTCTCAAACAACACAGATATACACAGTGCTGTCCCACCCACCATTCCATAGTGTCCCATAATGTCCCAGAGTGAGCATAGTGAATCGTACATATAAATACTACCCTTCTAACACATAAACCGGAGTGGTGGCTCAGTTGGTAGAGCATCCGCCCCACACCCGGGAGGCAGGGGTTCAAATCCCGGCCGGGTCATACCAAAGACCATATAAAAATGGTGCTTTCTGCCTTCTAGCGTGGTGCTCCGCATAATGGAATGGGGAAAGTAAAGTTACACACAGAGCTACCAGAGGACTGACCCCCCGCTGTAGCTTTCACTACTTACAGTAGCTGTGTGGCCTAGGGTCAGAGAAACGGAGATAGGCGCCGCCCATATACACCTTCAGGTGTGAAGGGATTAACTAACTAACTAACTTCTAACACATATCCTTTCAGCAAATAATGTTTATACCTCTTTTTGAATTGATTTCTGTTTGTACATAGTTTCAGTTCCGGCTCCAGACTGTTCCACAAATCCACCCCACAGACAGATATGCACATACTTTTCTTGGTTGTTCGCATCTTGGGTTTTGTAAAGTTTAAGTCTCCTCTCAAATTATGATCATTGTCTCTTTTTTTTAAAAATATTTTTGTATATTAGTTGGGAGTTGATTATTAATTGCCCTGTACATTACTTGTGCTGTCTTAAATTTAACTAAATCAATGAACTTTATGACATGTGACTTTAAAAACAATGAACTGGTATGATCTCTATATCCTACATTGTTTATTATCCTTATAGCTCTTTTTTGTAATGTGCATATTGACTGTAGGTTGGTCTTGTAGGTGTTTCCCCAGACTTCTACACAGTAGTTAAGATAAGGTAAAAACAGTGAATTGTACAGTAAGACCAATGATTTATAGTCCAAGATGTGTCTTGTCTTCCCGAGTATGCCTATACATTTTGCTAACTTGGCCCGGATGTGACTGATGTGAGGTTTCCAGCAGATTTTATTGTCTAGCGTCACCCCCAGAAACTTATTTTCCTGTACTGTTTCTATTCTGGTATCATCTATCGTTACCATTATTTCATGATTTATTTTATAATTTCCAAACAACATAATCTTTGTTTTTTTTAGATTTAGAGATAATTTATTTTTGTTGAACCACTGCGTTAACTTTTTCATTTCAGTTGTGACCACTTCTAAAACCTGCTGCAAATTCTCACCAGTGCAAAGGATATTTGTGTCATCCGCAAACAAAATAAATTTCAGAATTTTTGATACTTGGCATATGTCATTTATATACAAAATAAAGAGTTTGGGTCCCAAAACTGACCCCTGGGGCACACCACAAGTGATGTCCATGAAGGGTGATTTGTGCTCACCAATTTGTACAAATTGTTGTCTGTTACTTAAATAACTTTCCACCCAACTCAGTCCTACCCTCTCTTATCCCATACCTTTCCAATTTCCTTAGTAGTATTCTGTGGTCAATGGTGTCAAAAGCTTTCTTTAAATCTATAAATACTCCTACAGCAACCTTTTTTTTTTATCTATACAACTAGTAATTTCTTCTATAAGTTCGATCAGTGCCAAAGATGTAGATTTATCTGTTCTAAAACCATACTGGCTATCTGTAAGGAGGTTGTTTTTTTCAATGAAATCATCCAGTCTCTTAGCGAAGATTTTTTCAAGTATTTTGGAGAATTGTGAGAGTAAAGAGACTGGCCTGTAATTTGTGAAACAATGACTGTCTCCTGTTTTGTATAGAGGTATTACTTTTGCTATTTTCATTTTGTCTGGAAATGTACCAGTTTGAAATGACAGGTTACAGATGTGGGTGAGTGGCTTAACAATTCCTTCAATTACTTTTTTCACTATTGTCATGTCAATTTCATTCCAGTCCGTTGATTTTTTTGTTCTTAAATTTACTCACAGTCTCGATAATTTCCTTTTCAGTAACTGCACCCAAAAAGATTGTGTTTGGATTTCTATCTTCTATTTCATTCACAGAACCACTGTTGTTTGTTTCTGGTGTCACTATTGATTTTGCTACTTCAGGACCAACGTTTACAAAAAATTTATTGAAACCACTAACCACATCCTCCATATTATTTATCAAATTGCCATTTTCAGTAAAATATTCTGGATAATTAGCATTCTTAGGTCGATTACTAATAATCCCATTGAGTACTTGCCATATTCCTCTTAAGTTATTTTTGTTATCCTCTAATATTCTGTTGTAATATTCTTTCTTACAGGTCCTCATTATATTAGTAAGCTTATTTTTATATCTTTTATATTTGATCTCAGCCTCCACTGTTCTGCATTTAATGAATTGTTTATATAATGTATTCTTCTTTTTACATGCATTTATTAACCCCTTGGTGACCCAAGGAATATTTTTTTTTTGTTGTTGTCTGTCACTGTATTGTTTTATAGGACAGTTTTTATTGTACAATGGTTGAAATATTTGTAAAAAATTATCATATGCTTTATTTATGTCATTTTCATCATACACTATCTTCCAATCTTGTATTAATAATTCCTTTGTCAGTAAATACATTGATTCTTCGGTTCTTATTCTTTTATATTTAATATTTTTGGTATACTTTTTCTTCCTATAATCACATTGATAGACAACAAAAATCGGCAGGTGGTCACTGATATCATTCAATAAAAGCCCACTCCTGATATTATTTTCCATAATGTTTGTGAATATGTTATCTATTAGTGTGGCACTGTGTGACGTGATTCTGCTAGGTCCAGTAATTGTTGGATGTAAGCCCATATTGTATGTATGTACAGTGCAATAAAAATTATACTAAAAAAAATTATGCTAAAATATCTGTAATGTAGAGGATAACAACTCCTCGCCCCCCCCCCCCCCCCCCCCCCCGCTACAGAGGACGGACATCGTCCATCGCCACATGACGGACCGCGGCACACGCCGTGGTCTACTACGCACAGTTGTACTAAAATATCTGCAATATATCTGCGATATATCTGCAATCCGCTACAGAGGAGTAGCGGAGGGCAGTGGGACCGTTCACGGTCCGTCATGTGGCGATTACTCACAGTTGTAATTTACCAATGGGTCAAAAGTCATTTTGATTACAATTTTCAGGGAAAAAGAATAATTTAGCTTATAACACTTACCTGTCCACAACAGCAGTGTCGCTGGCGAACTTCTCTTTCTCATTGTCAGACGAATATGACACTGGTCCGCTTGTTACGACTCATGGTTCTGGTCACGCGACCCGGTCAAACCATGATTTCATTATTGCGGTTTTGCGCTTCCATGATTGCGGTTTTGGCGAATGATTTTTCAAAACAAATAAGAACAGTAGTAATAAAAAAAGACTGGCGAACGCGTGTGTGTCACCCTGCGGCTTACACAAAACAGATTTTACCCGCGGGACGCACGCTTTCAATCGTCGAACTTCTCTGCTTCAATTGGCTCGCTGTATTCGCAGCAATTGGTAGGCAGGTCCTTCTTGCTAGGTTTTCAGTCATTGGTTCTTGAAGGTTTCAGAAACCCAATTCAAGGCTCTTATTAGTCGAATGAGAGGTCAATCAAATCTAAACCAATCAAAGCACTCCTTTGGCTTTCTGTTCGCGGCTGTCTGTAGTGGAAGAACGGAAATGCAGCTTTTTTTTTCAGTGCGCTCTGAAACACAGTGTGCATCCTAGTGCGCACGAGGGCACGCTAGGACGCAGAGACGTGACCGCCCGCGGTATCCCGGAGTGCAAGAGGTTAAAAAAGAAAAAGTCTAATCAGAGATTTCTAACTCCTTGGTTCACCACACAAACTTGTATCTTAAAACAGAAGACTCGTCAGTTACAAAGAAAATGGCGCTCCACTAATTTAGATGAAATCTGTTTTGCTTGGAGAAATCATCTTTTAACTTATAAAAAATATCTGAGAAAAGCAAGAACGAGTTATTATTCTGCATCAATAGAAGAGAACAAGAAAATCCTAGGTTTCTTTTCAGCACTGTAGCCAGGCTGACAAAGAGTCAGGACTCTGTCAATCCTAGCATTCCCTTAGAGCTTACTAGTCAGGACTTTATGAACTTTATCAAAAAAAAAAAAAAAATCATCTATCAAAGATAAAATCAGTCAGATTCTTCCCACCATGAACTTAAATATAGTAACTACTACAACTCCTTCAACTGACATGTGTTTCTATCAGTTTACTCAAATTGACCTTTTAGAGTTAGACAAAATAATTTCCTCATCCAAGCCTTCAACTTGTCTTTTAGACCCTATTCCTACCAGGTTATTTAAAGAAGTCTTCCCATTTATCGGTAGCTTTATTCTTCAAATACTCAATTCTTCATTAACTTTAGGCCATGTCCCACAGGCTTTTAAAACTGCTGTAATTTAACCCTTACTCAAAAAGCCAACGCTGGATCCAGGAGTTTTAGCTAACTATAGAGCATTCTCTCATCTCCCTTTCATTTCAAAAATCTTAGAAAGAGTTGTTGCGATGCAATTATTTGACCATTTGAAGGGAAATGGTTTATTTGAAGAGCTTTAATCTGGGTTTAGAATCCAACATAGTACTGAAACAGCCTTAGTGAAGGTCACTAATGACCTCCTGATTGCATCTGATAATGGACTTGTTTCTGTACTTGTCCTTTTAGACCTTAGTGTGGCTTTTGAGACTATCGATCATAATATTTTACTTGATTAGAACACTATGTTGGACTTAATGGAACTTCGTTGCAGTGGTTTAGATCTTATTTATCTGATAGGTTCCAGTTTGTTCATGTCAATAATGAGTTTTCTTTCAACTCAAAGCTAAGTCCTGGAGTTCCACAGGGATCTGTGCTAGGCCCTACTCTTTATAGTTTATATATGCTTCCGTTAGGCAACATTATTAAAAAGCACTGTATACATTTTCATTGTTATGCAGATGACACACAATTATACCTAAGATAAGATAAGATAAGCCTTTATTAGTCCCACAATGGGGAAATTCCAGGATTGCAACAGCACAGGGATAGCAACACTCAGAGCAACAATCAAGAAGGCAAGAAAACAAAAGCAGCAAATATACATATGTACATATAAATATATAAACACACAGTGCGGAGCATTGTAGCTAGATGGAATAAACAGCATAACCGTCTACTTAAGTTATCCAACATAGTATGAATATGTACCCATACATATTGTCATCCTCCGTAGCGACCGATATTATCCTAGTTGTATACTGGAGGGGACCATTGTGTAAGTCTATTGCGTCTTTTGTATTCGATACTATTAGGTCGTCACGTTTTTTTGCTATCTCTGCGAGCAGCCCTGCTTAGGTTACACAGTCTGACAGCCGTTGGTAGGAAGGACCTGCGAAACCTCTCGGTTGTGCACCTAGGATGATGTAGTCTGCTGCTAAATGAGCTCCTCAGTGCATTCAGTATGTCCTGCATAGGGTGGGACTCAGACTCCAGCAGAGATGACAGTTTAGCCACCATCCTTCTCTCTCCTATCTCCTCCACTGGGTCAAGGTGCTGCCCCAGGACATAGCTAGCTTTCTTGATCAAATTGTTCAGTCTCTTCCTATCGGCTACTGTAATGCTACTGCCCCAGCAGACCACTCCAAAAGTGATGGCTGATGCCACCACCGTGTCGTAGAATGTCTTCAGCAGCGCCCCTTATACACCAAAAGACCTGAGTCTCCTCAGTAGGAACAGCCTGCACTGTCCCTTCTTGTAGAGTGAGTTGGTATTGTGTGACCAGTCTAGTTTATTGTTCAGATGAACACCCAGGTACTTGTAGGATGTCACCATCTCAATGTCTGTTCCCTGTATGTTTACTGGTGCTGTGAGGGGTTGTCCTTGCCTGTGGCAGTCCACCACCAGCTCCTTAGTTTTCCTCGTGTTGATCTGGAGGCAGTTCCGATGGCACCAGTCTACAAAGTCCTGGATAAGTCCTCTGTACTGAGCTTCATCTCCGTTGGAGATGAGGCCGACGATCACAGAGTCGTCAGAGAACTTCTGTAGATGGCAGTGTGTTGTGTTGTGTGAGAAGTCTGCAGTATAAAGGGTGAAAAGGAAGGGAGCCAAACCATTCCCTGGGGGGCCCCCGTGCTACCGATGATCGTGTCAGACACACAGTCCCTGGTTCTCACAAACTGTGGCCGGTTAGTGAGGTAGTCCAGGATCCATGATGACAGGTGCGGGTCCACCCCTGCGCACAGCAGCTTGTCCTTCAGGATCATCGGTTGGATGGTGTTGAAAGCACTGGAGAAGTCAAAGAACATGATCCTCACCGCATTCCCGGGCTTCTCCAGGTTGGACAGAGAACGGTGAAGGAGGAAGGTTCAGGTTCAGGTTCAGGTTACTTTATTTGTACCCATAGGTAGATTTGTTTTGCAGTCTGGTGACATCCATATTTACAAGCCACAATTACATTCAACATAAACACAAACACAGGCACACATGAAGCTGACTATAAACATGATAAAAATACTCAAGGCTCCATCAATCAGGATATAAAGACAAAGAGATAAGAGAAAAAACAAAGAGATGAGAGAGAAGGGTCATATTAAAAAGTTAAAGACTAGTCAAAGAGGTTAAAAACTCGAAGGTCTAAAACCCAATAAAAGATTTAGAACCCAAATAAAAAACCTACAAAAATAAGTAAATATAAAATTGAGCTAATAAATAGGTACCTAAATTATGTGCAATATATTGTTACAACTTGTTCAACTCTTTGACAGCAGCAGGAACAAAGCTGTTTTTGTAGCGCTGGGTTTTACTTTTTGGGACAGCAAACCTCCGTCTTGAGGGAAGAAGCTGAAAGTTGCAGTGCAAAGGGTGGGAGTCATCATTTAAAATGGAGGTAGCCATCCTCTGTACCTGTCTGGTGTACAAGGATGTCAGGCTCAGCTGTGACTCACCAAGCAAACGACTGGACCATCTAACTACCTGATCCAAGGATTTCCTCTGTTTCTGTTTTATCTGACCCAACCATTGTTTTTTATTTTATTTGTTTCTTTGTCAGGGACAGTGCAATAAACATAGACAAAAAAGAAAATCTGTTGTGTTGCACAGAGAGTGTATAGCATTAAGCTAGTTTGCAACTCTTCTCCCTGTGTTGTAAGATGTGTCTAATTCGTGTGTTTAGATAGGGCAGCTCAGTGCGTGAACGTGAGTGAGTGCGTGCGCGCAGCCGAGGCGCACCCCCGTGTGTGTGGAATGGCCCCGCGGAGCGGACGGTGTGTGTGAAATGTGCGGGTGAGTAGAGAGGAGAGGCGACCGGAGCAGGTAGTGAGCTAGAATTGCTGCTAATAACAGTGCAGTCTGTTAATAAAGCCTCAACTCTTCAGCAAAACGGCCTGTTCTTCTGCATACCACCATACTGCTGTTAACAACCGTGAGGTTTACTCGGGAGTTAACCCCGGAGGAAAAGCTGCCTCCGGCCCTGGAGAAGACAGATCTCCCCTTTGTCCCCCAACCACGGTTAGGAGACCAAAGCAGGAAAGGTTAACACTGGCGACCACAAAGGGACTCTCACGTTGTTAAGAGGGTGGTGAGTACTGAAAGCAAAGGACAACGACAACTAGGCCGAGTGACTGTGATGGCAGTTAAGCTAATGCGACATGGCGGCCGCTCGCTATCCCGCCGATATTTACAAACAAGAAACTAACTACTCAAACCCGTTCATGTCGCTGGCTAATGGTCAGGAATGCAGACGGGGTACTGTGGAAGCTCATGAACGTCGGGCTGAGACAGGGTGTGGACATTATAACCCATTTCTGTGTGATGAAAGCTGCGCAAACACACTTGTTGATGGAGAAGATTTGTTCACGCCATTCAACAGCCCCACTCAATTTGCCACCAGCTGTGGAGGGGGACTCAGCAGACCAGGTCCTCAGCCAGTACAACTTGTTTGCTACTGCCTCCAGTGATGGCCCCAGCAGTTCCCGGCCATCTACTTCACCTGCTAATGTTCCCAATGTGATCGGGTCTCTTCCATCCACTCCTTCCCATGTGATATTTGACCATGGTGGGGGTGCGGTGGGAGAGCCACACCATCAGGCTCAGCACGTGTCACAGCCCAAGCGTCGGCGCAGAGGACCGGACCGTTACGGGGACTGGGTTACTGAGTGAGCCAACTGTAGCAGTTCATATTTGCACTAGACACTCTCCAGTTTACATCTTTGGACTCTAGTCTAGTTATAATGTTCTATACGTTTGTTTAAAAAAAAAAAGCTGAAGAGACAATGCTTTCATATACCTACATGCACTTTATTTAATTTGAATGTATTGTATTCTGATTAGTTGGTCAGTATTACTCCTGGTCGCCAAGGAATAGGTTTTCAAAGTGTAATGTACTCCTTGTTTAATTAGAAACTATTGTATTTCAACGTATGTGTCCCTCATGTTTTCACTGCTAAATGAGCTATTTTTATCACTGCATAGACACTCGTAACCTACCTACCTATTTGGATGCATGTTATATATTGGACACTGCTACTGCTACTGCTAGGCCTACGAATGTAGAGAGTGTGTACCAGTTTTATATTATTTAGATGGAATGGAATTAATGTTAATTGCCAGTCCATGGTGGGAGTAGTGTTGTAAGATGTGTCTAACTCGTGTGTTTAGATAGGGCAGCTCAGTGCGTGAACGTGAGTGAGTGCGCACGCGCAGCCGAGGCGCGCCCCCGTGTGTGTGGAATGGCCCCGCGGAGCGGACGGTGTGTGTGAAATGTGTGGGTGAGTAGAGAGGAGAGGCGACCGGAGCAGTTAGCGAGCTAGAATTGCTGCAAATAACAGTGCAGTCTGTTGATAAAGCCTCAACTCTTCAGCAAAACGGCCTGTTCTTCTGCGTACCACCATACTGCTGTTAACAACCGTGAGGTTTACTCGGGAGTTAACCCCGGAGGAAAAGCTGCCTCCGGCCCTGGAGAAGACAGATCTCCCCTGTGTCCCCCAACCATGGTTAGGAGACCAAAGCAGGAAAGGTTAACACCTGGATGGGCTTTAGAGAAAAGAAACAGATAAAAAGAGAAAAAGATGAAGAAAAAACAAAATGAAAACAGTATAAACATTATCCACATACATCAATGCAAACAAAATTATAAATACACAATATAAAAACCTGATTCACATTTGCCTGTTACAGTAAAATGCCTGTTAAACATTTGCCTTCCCTTCTTCACTCACACCCTGCAGACAATCATTTCATACATGGGTACATTCTTGTTTACTTTTCAGCCAGTTTTTAACCTTTGTAGTAAATGTTTTAAAATCCGTTATTATTTTTATTTCATTTGGCATTGTGTTCCAGATATGACTGCCCTTTATAGAGAAAGCTGTTTGTCCAAATGTGGTTCTGCAGTGGGATATTTTACAGTTGTTGTTAACAGAACTCCTGGTGGCTCTGCTGCTGTCCTGTCTTTGGATGAATCCAGCAAGTGGCTCTGGCGCTGATTTATGGAAACATTTGAAAATTAATTTCAGAAAACAAAGGTCAATGAAACTCCCAAAACTCAGTAGATTATATTGTTTTAGAATATAACAATGATGCCACCTAATGGGCTTTTTATCCAGAATTTTTAGAGTTTGATTATACAATGAACCTATATGTTTTATTGTAGAAGGAGCTGCTTGAGTCCAAACTGTCAGACAGTATGACATATGCGAAAAAAACCATAGAATGCATATACAGTACGGCTGCTTGTGACATAATATTCGGCCCAGGAAACACGCACGCAGGCTCAGGTAGATTTGAAAGCTTTAATATCAATATACATAACGTGTTTGGATGCGTGTGTGTGATATGTGAATGTGTTGTGGGTGGAGGATGAAGGCAGGGACAGAGCAGCACGCCGTGCAGCCAGGCAACCCTATGGATGAGACGAGAGCACGGGGTTAGCTGGGCAAACCACACAGGAGAGTAATAAAACGATGTGCTTACTTGCAGTAACAGAGGTGGCTGGCGTTAGCAAGATCCCAAGCCTGGGAGACAGCGTCCTGCTGTGCGTCCTAGGAGGAGTGTTGCAGAGGAATGATGAAGACGAAGGAGAGGATGTCCACCGCCGGGGAATCCACCTGTGCACAGGGGAAGGCTGAGAGGACAGGTGAGACAAATAGACAGCTTACGTGTCATTTAGGATGGGTCCGGCAACACCGATGCGTCGCCGCATGCGTCGAGCTCATAGAGCGAAACCCTGTGTCAGTGCGTGTCGGTGCGTGTCGCTTTAAGAAAGTCACGTGACTGATACAGGTACTGTATCGGTCACGTGACGCTAGCGCATCAAAACACTGACGCGCCAGCATTTATAAGGAAGCGCATCTGTCAACGGGATGCATTTGCCCAAAGACTCTCGTATGTGTTGCGGACGGTCCTTGTGCAAATTTATCACAAATTATGGAGCACGAGCAGCTTCAAGGAAAAAGAAAGGTTTCCGCCGTGTGGGACCATTTTGATCTGATGTCGGAAAATAAGGTATTTAAAAATAGTATTTTTAAAATACTATTTTCTTTGTTTTAATTTCCTTGTTGTTTCATCCTGTTCCTCTCAGAGTTTCCACTTGATTTATCTGAATTCAAATTCATTTGAAAGTGACTCTTAGTTGACTCTTCATATTTTCTGCAGGCTAAATGTCACATTTGTTCGACAGAGCTGTCGTATTTAAACAAAAGCACCTCTTCAATGCCGAGGCATTATAGGGCCAGGCATGAAAATGAAGTCCCGGATACACCCAGGATAGACTCAGGTATACAGCCCTTCTACTACTTACTCATAGTTGCTTTATTGATAATTAATTCCTATTAATTTATTTTTTACTTCATTTTTAACCATCAAGCTTCCAGGAAGCAGATGCTGGATGAAGCTCTGCTCAATTTCATCGTGAAGGACTGCCAGCCCCTCAGCAATGTGGAGAGTGAAGGGTTTAGGGAACTGATTCAGGCCCTTCAGCCCTCATATGTTTTGCCAACCAGAAAGGTTTGTGAAAATTATCTAAAGTAGTAGTTGATATATCCAGTTTATTTAATCTTTAATTTAAATATATGGATTTGCTTTTGGGTTGACTTGGTGTAATTTTCAGACCATCAAACAAATGGTGGCCAAAAAGTACGAGGAGGAATGGGAATGAGTGAAAAAGGAAGTACAGCAAGCTGTGGCAGTGAGTATAACAGCTGACATGTGGACATCTGTGAACATGGAGGCTTACTTGGCTCTTACCTGTCACTACATTAATGAGAATTTGCAGTTGTGTACGTCTGTGTTGGGAGTGCAATACTTTCCACAAAGTCACACTGCTGACAATTTGGCCCAAGTCAAAAGGGGCATGATGGAGGACTGGGCCATAACCAATAAAGTGTTTTGTGACCGACGCAGCACCAAACATGATTGCATCCACTAGACAGCTCCAAATTCGGCACTCAATTTGCATTGCACATAGTCTCAATTTAGACGGGACCATTTTCACAACAGCTGTCTGCACCCACTTCAGCCATGTTATTCAGCATTATTTGTTTGTTGTTTGGAAATTTTTTAGCTAACCTTTGGCAACATCTCAACATCGAAGTGGGCAGGCAGACCAAAAGTGCCACAGCTGATGCCATGCAGGAGGTGCAGAGATACCTGGCAGAGGGCAATATTGCCAGGTCCCAGGATCCTATGAATCAGAATCAGAATCAGAATCAGATTTATTGCCATTGTTCATGTAGTACACAAACTAGGAATTTGTCTCGGTGCAATGCTGCAACATTAAACATGATAAAATAAAAGAAATAAAAAACTATACATGCAATAAAGTGTAGAATAAGAATGAGTAATACTAGTCAAAGCAGCTTTTAAATATATTAGCAAGCAGCAGATATTGTGGAGTACCTCATAGTGCAGTCGGTAATGCAAAAAGAAAACAGTGATGATTGACATGAGTCTGGTTGAGCTGCTGTACATAGTGCACGAGAGTCAATAAGTCACTTAGTGTTCAGCAGTCTGATGGCAGAGGGAAAGAAGCTGTTCATGTGACGGGAGGTTTTAGTCTGAATGGACCGAAGTCTTCTACCTGAGGGGAGGGGGGCAAACAGTACGTGACCAGGGTGTGAAGGGTCGGCTATGATCCAGCCAGCACGCCTCCGGGTCCTGGAGATGTACAGGTCCTGGAGAGATGGGAGCTTGCAGCCGATCACCTTCTCAGCAGCGCGCACGACGCGCTGCAGCCTTAGTCTGTCCCTGGCAGTGGCTCCTGTGTACCACACGGTTATGGAGGTGGTGAGGATGGACTCGATGATGGCTGTGTAGAACTGCACTAACATCTTGGTGGGTAGCTTGAGCTTCCTCAGCTGCCACAGGAAGAACATCCTCTGCTGGGCCTTTTTGATGAGGGAGCTGATGGTCGGCTCCCACTTGAGGTCCCTGGTGATGGTGGTACCTAGGAAGCGGAAGGAATCTGCAGTGGTGATGGGAGAGCCTGTGAGGGTGAGGGGGGGCAGAGGGGTTGTGACTTTCCTGAAGTCCACAATCATCTCCACTGTCTTCAGAGCGTTCAGCTGCAGGTTGTTGAGGCTGCAATAGGACGCCAGCTGGGCCACCTCTCTCCTGTAGACGGACTTGTCGCCGTTGGAGATTAGCCCGATGAAGGTGGTGTCGTCTGCAAACTTGATCAGCTTGACAGACTGGTGGCTGCAGGTGCAGGAGTTGGTATAAAGGGAGAAGAGTAGGGGAGAAAGTACACAGCCCTGGGGTGATCCGGTGCTGATGCTAACAGAGTCTGAGACAGTCTTTCCCAGCCGCACATGCTGCCTCCGGTCCGTCAGGAAGTCGGTGATCCACCTGCAGAGGGAGTCAGGCATGTTGAGCAGGGACAGCTTGTCCCGGAGCAGAGCGGGGCGGATGGTGTTGAATGCAGAGCTGAAGTCCACAAACAGGATCCTGGCGTAGGTTCCCGGGGAGTCCAGGTGCTGCAGGATGGAGTGGAGGGCCAGGTTGACTGCGTCGTCCACAGACCTGTTGGCTCGGTAGGCAAACTGCAGCGGGTCCAGGAGGGGAGTGGTGATGGACTTGAGGTGGAGCAGGACCAGGCGCTCAAAGGACTTCATGACTACAGAGGTGAGCGCTACAGGTCTGTAGTCGTTAAGTCCAGTGATCCGTGGCTTCTTGGGGACAGGGATGATGGTGGAGGATTTGAGGCAGGTCGGCACGTGGCATAGCTTAAGGGAGGTGTTAAAAATGTCTGTGAAGACAGGAGCCAGCTCTGAGATACTGAGATACTGGGACAACCAAAAGACCATCTATCCAAACCTCTTTCAGCTTTCCTTACAATTTCTCTGCACTCCAGCCTCATCTGTGCCGTGTGAGTGGGTGTTTTCTACAGCTGGAGAAGTTGTATCAAAAAAGCGTAACAGATTCAATTTCAAAACGTTGGAAAAGCTTTTTTGTTTTTAATAAAAATTTGTAAAAAAAAAAAAAATTTAAAAAAAAAAAAACAGTCCACAAGCATCCTCATTCACAACACGTTCACTTAGATTTTCACGTTACAATACATGTTCACATTATTTATTGACTGTGCAGCGGATGATAAAAAATAATAAGCGATGATGTGGTTTTAAGGAAGTTTATTGATCATACCGCCGTCACGGGCTCCGCTCCCGGCACCGTGCATGCGTGCCGGGAGCGAGCCCAAACGGCTCTCAGAGAAGAGGGACACAATGTCTGTGTCCTGCAGCAGCAGTTGCAGAAGTGGGAATGAGAGGATGTGTTACAGAACCTGTGCAGTATTTATACCAAACTCAAACAATACATCAAAGCAGATTCACAGCAGTTGGTCTGATCAAAGGGACTGCAGAACAGGCATGAGATATTTGCATTTGTAAGACCTACATAACAATAGGCAGATGCAGCCTCTGCTCCGGCTTGCAGGACAAAGAGGTTACAAGGCACATCTACATATTGATCTCAGCCTCTAAGTCACAGTAAGGACAGGACGCATGAACACTATAAATGAATGGCACATTACATCACAATACATGAACGGCACATTGCATCACGATACATGAATGGCACATTTCATCACAATACATGCATGGCACATTACATCTCAGTAGTGCAGCGGGAAAAACCAAGGAGTGCGAGCTGACTGTCTCTGTGTTCTGTCTCTGTGTTGTGGGGGGTTGAATCGACCCGCTACAACTGTATCTAAAAATATCAACGATATTTGAAATTAAAATGAAGATATGAAATAATACAATATAAAATACAATGACTTAAATTAAATACTGCTCAAAAAAATAAAGGGAGCACTAAACATCCTAGATTTGAATGAAATATTCTTATTAAATACTTTGTTCTTTACATAGTTGAATGTGCTGACAACAAAATCACACAACAGCATGTGAAATTGATTGTCAATCAGTGTTGCTTCCTAAGTGGACAGTTTGAGGGACAGTGTTCCCTTTATTTTTTGGAGCAGTATATTATTGTATATACTAGGTCATCAAATCAGTGTCAGTTGAGTCTGTCAACTAGGTTGCCTGTAGGGATTTTTAAGGTCCAGCAGGTGTCAGTATTCAGTGACACAGTATCAATACAGTTTTGCAATGTGTCGAAACGCATCATGACGCCTCATGGACCCATCACTAGGTTGTGGTGATCAGCAGGCCTGGAGGAAGGAATCCGCTGAGGGTTAGAGCACGAAGGAAGACAGACGGCTCCAGGCTGATGCTCAGGACGAGGTGGAAGAAATAGTTGCACATTAACGAGGTGCAGGTGTGCACGTAGCTGAGGTGGATGCCCATGAGCGGCGAGTGGTGACAGCTTGGTGTGGTATGTAATGTCTAATTAATTTAAAGCAATTCAATTTTTTTTTTACTGTTTTAGAAATCCTCTTTATGTGAAAATTAAATTTGAGTTGAGGATCTAGTACAATGCCAAGGTATTTGAATTCTGTAACTGAACTGATATCTTGATCATGTATATTAACTTTAAAATGTTGCAAGTTACATTTTTTGATTGAAAAGCACATTGAAACTGTTTTCTGAAGGTTCAGCAGTAGATGGTTCTGAATGAGCCACTCTTGGACATCAACCATGCTTGAAGACAGGACGTCTGCAGCCTGAGCTGGAGTCTTAGCAGCTGTGTAAATAACTGCATCATCTGCATAAAGTTGACATGTTGCAGCTGAGCAGTGTAATGGCAGGTCGTTAATAAAAATGCTGAAAAGTAAAGGACCAAGAATGGACCCTTGTGGGATACCCATACAATTATTTAAAAGAAAGGATTTATCCTGGTGAACTTTTACACACTGTTCTCTGTTCTGAAGATAAGATGCAAATGTGTAGAAGAGCTTGAAAGAACGAGGCAGTATGATATATAAACCAAAGTTTATTCATCAGCTCTCCTAACAAGTCTCATCTAAGTGCAGAAACAGCAGAAGGAAAAGAGACCGAATACCTCCGGCTCTCTGACTTTATACTTGCACATAACAAAAGACATGCATATCAAAGGCTGATATCCCTCATTATCATAATCCCCCCATTGTCTTGGTACTTTCTCTCTTCGCCCTGGGGGGGTGAGGGTAGCTCCTCCGGTCTCCACCGCAGTGTCTGGGAACATCTTTGTTCTTCACTGGCGGTTGAGAGTTTTTGTCCTTTCAGGGGTGTGAAGTCGCCTTACATATGTAATCACCAAACATTCTCACATGCTTCAACATATGTAGGTTATGGAATATATGATTAATATAGCCCACAGCCCCTCCCCCAAATGACTAAGAAAGGACAATAGAAAAATTCACAGTTTAAGATAATTACTATGACATACTAACTGTTACTTTTATCCGGCCACTGTGAGTAAACTGACCAGCGATTCCAGCGCTTCCTTGTGATTCACTGATGTGCCCTACCTGAAGCGATTGCTAAGCTAACGCTAGTTAGCTTAATGCTGGCGCCAGCCATTCCACCTAACACCAGCCTGAATCAAAGCCCAGCTGCGAGGCCCAGCGGGGATACTACCAGGCAGGCGGCTATTTGTTTGACGGGGCTCAGCAGAGGTTTCACCCAGGCAGACGGCGGTAGGCGGCGGTGCCCAGCGGAGGACTTACCGTGACTGCAGCGGCGGTGTGCGACGAGACTACCCGAAGCGATTGCTAAGCTAACGCTAGTTAGCTTAATGCTGGCGCCAGTCATTCCACCTTACACCAGCCTGAATCGAAGCCCAGCTGCGAGGCCCAGCGGAGATACTACCAGGCAAGCGGCTATTTGTTGACGGGGCTCAGCAGAGATTTCACCCAGGCAGACGACGGTAGGTGGCGGTGCCTAGCGGAGGATTTACCGTGACCTCAGCGGAGCTCGGTGGCAGCGGCGGTGTGTGACGAGACTCGGTTGGAGGAGCGGGACGGGAGACCAGTTACGGCGACTATGAGCAACGAGACCAGCAACGGAAGGGGCTAGTTGGCTAGCTGAGGCCCAGCTGGATTCGAGGACGATCGGATCAGATTCTGGCGATATAAGCAGAATTTATTTTACTATCCACAGATTTTCCTTTTCCTTCTTTCCAAGAAGGACTGAAGATGGCTGCCACCGGATTAAAAAGTGGGCTGATGGGCACCACTAATAAGCCTTCTCTACTTCTCTACTTCCTCTTCGTTTTGTCTTTGTGTGTCTGGACCTGCAACAAGAAGGATTTTCCGACAAACTCAACCAAAGGTGAAGTTAAAAAGTTTTATCTGTATGGATTTGGGCTTGGACATCTCACCCTACACTCTATGTGGTCTTTAAAAGCCCTGAGCAAAAACTTCCAAATTAAGGCAAACATGGCTGTTAAGCAAAAATCACAATATGGCAGAGGATATACAGTTAAAGTTCTGTTAGTTCTGCTACTTCTGGCAGGAGATATTCACCTTAACCCTGGACCTGCCACTATTAAACAGCAGACCACTGGGTTAGCACAAAACCGAGCTGTACAAAAGCAAAAACAACATTTATTTTTCCAAACTGTTAATCATGCACGAGTTCTTTGGGACACCAAGGCTAAACCAAAGGGGATCCTCGGCGGTCATTTAAACATCCATCCATCCATCCATCTTCTACCGCTTTTCCGGAGGTCCGGGTCGCGGAGGCAGCAGTTCAAGCAGAGAAGCCCAGACTTCCCTCTCCCCAGCCACCTGCTCCAGCTCTTCAGAGGGGATACCAAGGCGTTCCCAGACTAGCTGGGAGACATAGTCTCTCCACCGAGTCCTGGGTCTGCCCCGGGGTCTCCTCCCAGTGGGACGTGCCTGAAACACCTCAAGTGGGAGGCGTCCAGGAGGCATCCTAATCAGATGCCCATACCACCTCAACTGACTCCTTTCAATGTGGAGGAGCAGCGGTTCTACTCTGAGCCTCTCCCGGATGACTGAGCTCCTCACCCTATCTCTGAGGGTGAGTCCAGCAATCCTACGGAGAAAGCTCATTTCAGCCGCTTGTATCCGCGATCTCGTTCTTTCGGTCATTACCCAAAGCTCGTGACCATAGGTGAGAGTAGGAACGTAGATTGACTGGTAAATCGAGAGCTTTGCCTTAGAACTAAGCTCCCTCTTCACCACAACAGACCGGTACAACGTCCGCATCACTGCAGATGCTGCTCCAATCCGTCTGTCGATCTCTCGCTCCATTTTCCCCTCACTCGTGAACAAGACCCCAAGATACTTAAACTCCTCCACTTGGGGCAGGAGCCTGTCCCCAACCCGGAGAGGACAATCCACCTTTTTCCGGCTGAGGACCATGGACTCGGACTTGGAGGTGCTGATTCTCATCCCAGCCGCTTCACACTCAGCGGCAAACCGTCCCAGCAAGAGCTGTAGGTCATTGCTGGATGAAGCCAACAGGACAACATCATCTGCAAACAACAGAGATGAGATCCTGTGGTCACCAAGCATGACACCCTCCATTCCCTGGCTGCGCCTAGAAATCCTGTCCATAAAAATTATGAACAGGACCGGTGACAAAGGGCAGCCCTGGCGGAGTCCAACTCTCACTGGGAATGACTCCGACCGAGTGTTGGCAATACGAACTAAACTCTCACAATGGTCGTACAGAGACCGAATAGCTCGTAACAACAAGCCCGATACCCCATACTCCCGAAGCACCCCCCACAAAAATCCACGAGGGACGCGGTCAAATGCCTTCTCCAAGTCCACAAAACACATGTAAACTGGTTGGGCAAACTCCCACGAACCCTCAAGAATTCTCGAGAGGGTAAAGAGCTGGTCCGATGTGCCACGGCCAGGACGAAAACCACATTGCTCCTCCTGAATCCGAGGTTCGACCAACGGCCGGACTCTCCTCTCCAGTACCTTGGCATAGACCTTCCCAGGGAGGCTGAGGAGTGTGATCCCTCTAAAGTTGGAGCACACCCTCCGGTCCCCTTTTTTGAAGAGAGGAACCACCACCCCGGTTTGCCATGCCAAAGGCACTGCCCCCGACCTCCACGCAATGTTGCAGAGGCGTGTCAACCATGACAACCCAACAACATCCAGGGCCTTGAGGTACTCGGGGCGAATCTCGTCCACCCCTGGGGCCCGGCCACCAAGGAGATTTTTAACCACCTTGGCGACCTCAGCCCCTGTGATAGGCGAGTCATCCCCCTTGTCCCCAAACCCTGCTTCCTCTGTGGAAGGCGTATCAGTGGGATTGAGGAGATCCTCGAAGTATTCCTTCCACCGCCCGACGATATCCCCAGTTGAAGTCAACAGTGTCCCATCCGCACCATACACAGTGTGGACGGGGAGCTGCTTTCCCCTCCTGAGCCGCCGAACAGTTTGCCAGAATCTCTTTGAAGCCGACCGAAAGTCTTGTTCCATGGCCTCACCGAACTCCTCCCATACCCGGGTTTTTGCTTCAGCAACCACCCGAGCTGCACTCCGCTTGGCCTGCCGGTACACCTCAGCTGCTTCGGGAGTCCCACAAGCCAACCAAGCTTGATAGGACTCCTTCTTCAGCTTAATGGCCCCCCTCACCACTGGTGTCCACCACTTGGTTCGGGGGTTGCCACCACGAGATGCACCGACCACCTTGCGGCCGCAGCTCTGGGCCGCCGCTTCAACAACAGAGGTGGAGAACATGGCCCATTCAGACTCCATGTCTCCAGACTCCCTCGGAATGTGGTTGAAGTTCTTCCGGAGGTGGGAGTTGAAGACCTCCCGGACAGGGGCCTCAGCCAGACGCTCCCAGCACACCCTCACTATACGTTTGGGTCTACCAGGTCTGAATGGCTTCCTCCCCTGCCATCGGATCCAACTCACCACCAGGTGGTGATCAGTTGACAGCTCTGCACCTCTCTTTACTCGGGTGTCCAAGACATACGGTCGCAGGTCTGATGATACGATAACAAAATCGATCATCGACCTGCGGCCTAGGGTGTCCTGGTGCCAGGTGCACATATGGACACCCTTATGCTTGAACATGGTGTCATTTAAACATACGGAGCATAATCCCCAAAAGAGATGAGATTTCGGTGTTGCTGTTGGACTCAAATCTGGACTACCTTTGTCTCTCAGAAAGCTGGCTACACAGTAACATAGACACTAATATGATCGATATTGTGGGCTACCAGTGTTTTAGAAAAGACAGGCAGGTAGGGAGGGGAGGAGGTGTTTTAATTTACATCAAAGAGAAATATAAATGTCAACTGGTTGATTTGAATACTTCACTTGAATGTTTAGCTGTTAATGTATGTCTCTCTCCGGTAATGAATTTCAACATTGCAGTAGTGTACAACCCACCGTCACACAACTCTTCCTTTTATAATGAATTAAGTGATCTGGTTAAACAACTTGAGAAGAACAGAGAAACAATAATTCATGGTGACTTTAATATCAACTGGTCTGATAAAAAAGACAAACAAAAACTGAAAAGCCTCATGACTAAATTTAATTACCAGCAAATCATCAAAGGACCCACCAGGATAACCAAACAATCCAGAACACTTATTGACATGGTATTTACTAATAAACCAGAACGAATAACCAGAACCTATAATCTTGTAACTGGTCTCTCAGATCATAACATGGTTCTTGCTGTCAGGAAACTTACTAAAAAGCGACTACAGTATTTTGGGGGAGTCGATATTGACAAATCAAATTTTATTATCCCCAAATCAAAAAATGAGGAGTTTGAACATTACTTAGAGAATCAAAATTGGGAGCAGCTCATGGCAACATGTGAAGTAGATGATTGTTGTAATTTTATAACTGCAACAATCACAAAGTCTATAGAAAAATTTTCAAAGCAAATTAAAAGTAGACAACAGAAGATTAGCCTACCATGGTTAAATAATGAAATAAGAAAACTTATGAAGAGGCGAGACTATGCACTGAAAACATCACTAACCTCCAAACTACAAAATGATCACCTTGTGTACAAAAGTTTAAGAAATAAAGTGGTACATGAGCTGCGAAAATCAAAAATATCTTATTACAATAAACTGATAGATCATGCAAAGGGTAACAACAGTTCCCTATGGAGGCATTTAAATAACTTAACTAATAAAAAAAACGATCAGAAGGGGGTAAAGGAACTTAGAATCAATGGCAAGACCGTCAGTGACAAGGCTACTTTGGCAAATGAATTTAATTCACACTTTGTGGGCTCTGTGGAAGACTTAACAAAAATTTTTGTGCTGCCAAATGTGCTCAACAACACAAATTCCATACTCCCAACAGATACTTTTCACATCGATGAGGTAAATGAGAAGTTAATTGCTGGTATTGTTAAAACACTGTCAAACTCAAAAACTAGTGATATCTACAATATGAGCACCTCCTTTCTCAAAATGCACAGCAAAATATTAATCAAACCACTGACTCATCTCATTAATCTCTCCATTAGGTCTAGTACATTTCCATCTGGCTGGAAAAAAGCTGTCGTCATACCAGTTCATAAATCAGGCAGTAAAGACGATATATGCAATTACCGCCCAATCTCTATCTTACCAGTCCTATCTAAGGTTCTTGAAAAAGTTGTAGCTACACAGCTGATAGACTACTTACAAGACAGTCAACTTCTTCATCCACATCAATTTGGTTTTAGACCAGGATACTCAACAGAAACAGCAAATTGTTGCCTTATTGAAAACGTCAAACAGTCCTTGGACAGGGGTAATGTGGTAGGAGCTGTTTTTCTAGATCTCAAAAAGGCTTTCGATACTGTAAACCACAGTTTGCTTTTATCCAAAATGGTATCTTTTAACTTCTCCCCAAATACATTAGAATGGTTTGCATCTTATCTCCAGAATAGAGAACAGTGTGTAAAAGTTCACCAGGATAAATCCTCATTTTTAAACAACCGCATGGGTATCCCACAAGGGTCCATTCTTGGTCCTTTACTTTTCAGCATTTTTATTAATGACTTGCCGTTACACTGCTCAGCTGCAACATGCCAACTTTATGCAGATGATGCAGTTATTTACACAGCTGCCAAGACTCCAGCACAGGCTGCAGATGTACTGTCTACAAGTATGGTTGATGTCCAAGAGTGGCTCCTCAAGAACCATCTATTGCTGAACCTTCAGAAAACAGTCTCAATGTGCTTTTCAATCAAAAAATGTAACCTGCAACATTTTAAAGTTAATATACATGATCATGACATCAGTTTAGCTACAGAATTCAAATACCTTGGCATTGTACTAGATCCTCAACTCAAATTTAATCTTCATATAAAGAAAATTTCAAAAACAGTAAAAAAAAATCTGAACTGCTTTAAATTAATTAGATATTACATACCTTACGAAGCAGCTGCACTGTATATGCATTCTATGGTTTTTTCTCATATATCATACTGTTTGACAGTCTGGGCTCAAGCAGCCCCTTCCACAATAAGACATATAGGTTCATTATATAATCAAACCCTAAAAATCTTGGACAAAAAGCCCATTAGGTGGCATCACTGTAATGTTTTAAAAAAATACAACCTATTGAGTTTTGAGAGCTTCATTGACCTCTGTCTTCTGAAATTAACGTTCAAATGTTTCCATAAATCAGCACCCGAGCCACTTGCTGGTTTCGTCCAAAGACAGGACAGCAGCAGAGCCACCAGGAGTTCTGTTAACAATAACTGTAAAATATTCCACCGCAGAACCACATTTGGACAAACAGCTTTCTCTATAAAGGGCAGTCACATCTGGAACACAATGCCAAATGAAATTAAAATAATAACGGACTTTAAAACATTCACTAAAAATGTTAAAAACTGGCTGAAAAATAAACAAGAATGTACTCATGTATGAATTATTTGTCTGCAAAGTGAGAGTGAATGAAGGGAAGGAATAAATGTGTTTGTTTATAGTGAGTGACGGAGGGAGGAAGGCCTGAAATAGGCAAATGTGAGTTATGTTATATGTGTTAAATGTGAGTCAGGCTGTTATATTTGTGTATTTATAATATTTATGTTAAAGGTGAGTCAGGCTGTTATATTTGTGTATTTATAATATTTATAATATTTATAATTGTGTATTTATAATTTTTCTGCATTGATGTATGTGGTTATTGTGTATATTTTTATCTTGATTCTTTTTTCTAAAGCCCATCCAGGGACAAGAGTTGCAAATTAGCTAATAGCTATACACTCTATGTGCAACACATCAGATTGATTGTCTTTGATTAATTGTCTATGTTTATTGCACTGTCCCTGTCAAATAAACTAATCTACTACTACTATTACACCTCTTGCCACAGAAGAAACTTTCCAGCAGCTATGCCCCTAAGAGAGTTCAGTGGTAATCATAACAGCATAGTAAAATCACAAGTCGGTCCTAAACTGTTACAGCACAATTAGTGAACAACTGTGGAGTAGTTTGCATCAGTCCCTGTGCTGTCTGGGTTTTAATCTTCTCCCAAAACTGCTGTGGGTTCGTTTAGGCATCCTGCTGGGACCTTCTTGTAAGGAATCTGCAGCGTGGGAAGGAGAGTGGTTAATTGTTCCCTGCAGGGGGGCTGAGTCTTTTCTCTTGGGGGGTCTACCCCGCCGAGGTGCTCTCGCCAACCGTGCAGGCTCGTCTTTCAACAAGAAGGCAGGTTTAAGTCTGTCAATGCTGACTGTTTCTTTTCTATCCCCAAAATCAAGCACAAAGTGTTTATCACCAGGTTCCAGCACTCTGAATGGCCCATCGTATGCTGGGCGGAAAGTTGGTTTTAAAGCTTCATGCCTAACAAAAACGAACTCAGCGTTCTTTAAAGCTTGAGGGACAAAAACCTGTGGAAAGGAGTGATGAGCTGGACCGGGGAGAGAGTCCAGTCCGTTGCTGCCTAAAAACCTTGGGACTGGAAGATGCCCTGGCTCTGGGTTCTCTGGTAAAAATTCACCTGGGAGCCTGAGAGGTTGTGCAAAAACTAATTCTGCCGGAGAGGCGTCTAGATCCTCTTTAGGCGCAGCACGCAACCCCAATAAAACCCAGGGAAGTTTATTTACCCAATTTGTATCCGTTAGTGAGGCTCTGAGGGCGGCTTTTAAAGACCTGTGAAAACGCTCGCATAACCCATTAGCCTGAGGGTGATAAGCGGTGGTGCGGTGAATTGTTGCCCCTAAGCTGCTGGACATGGCTGACCAAAGCTCTGAGACAAATTGAGGTCCTCTATCGGACGTGATGTCCGATGGGACGCCGAAAAGTGCCACCCAGTTTGTCAAAAAAAACGCGAGCAACTTCCTCTGCTGTGGTTGACGCTAGAGGGACTGCCTCTGGCCAGCACGTGGTGCGGTCTATCATTGTTAACAGGTGTGTGAAACCTTGGGAGGAAGGTAGTGGCCCCACAAGGTCGACATGAACGTGGTCGAACCTTCTAGCAGGGATTGGAAAAGGCTCCAGAGGGGCTTTAGTGTGTTTGTGTATTTTGGCGCGCTGACAAGAAATGCAAGTTTTTGCCCATTCTTTTACATTTTTGCGCAGGCCTGGCCACACAAACTTTTCGGCGACCATTTTAACCGAGGCGCGCACACCTGGGTGCGCGAGGGAGTGAATTGAGTCGAAAATACGGTGGCGCCATGTAGCTGGGACTAACGGGCGAGGTCGGCCGGTTGAAATATCGCATATTAGAGAGAGAGTGGCAAAACTAGGGGCGGTGGAGTGATCATGTATGTTAACAACAACTGGTGCAGACCGGGACATATCACTGTTAAACAACGACACTGCAGCAAAGACATTGAGTTGCTAGCTGTTAGCATGAGGCCTACATATCTCCCGAGAGAACACTCACACGTGATCTGCATTGTTGTTTATGCAAATCCGACGGCGAACGCTGGGACAGCGCGTGACGTCATCCATTCAGTAACCAGCAGGCTGCAGACAGAACACCCAGATGCTCTTCTCCTCATCTCAGGCGATTTCAACCACGTTTCACTGTCTCCCATTCTGCCCACTTTCACCCAGTATGTCACATGCCACACTAGAGACAATAAAACACTGGATTTGTTCTACGCAAACACTAAGGAGGCGTACACCTCATCACAACTCCCCCCACTTGGGAGATCGGATCACAACTTGGTTCATCTCCGACCGGTGTACAAACCCCTAGTGCACAGACAACCTCCGGCCATGCACACTGTGGAGTTATGGTCTGAGGAGACAATGGACACTCTAAAGGACTGTTTTGAAGCCACTGCCTGGAAGCAGCTCTGCGATCCACATGGTGAGGACATCGATGGCCTCATTCACACCTTCACGGGCTACCTCAGCTTCTGTGTGGACAAATCCGTTCCCACCAAGACCATACGGCGTCACTCAAACAACAAACCCTGGATCAACCCTGAGATAAAAACACTTCTGAGAGAGAAGAAGAGGATCTTCAGGTCGGGGAACAGGGAGATGCTGAAGTCCGTACAGAGGGAGCTGAGGAGAAAGATCAGAGAAGGCAAGGACAGCTTCAGGAAGAAGATGGAGGACAAGCTGCAACAGAGCGACATCAGCGGGGTCTGGAGAAACCTCAAAACCATCTCGGGGCTCCAGAATACCTCCCCCCAGGCCACGGGGGGCAGGGAGTGGGCGAACAACCTGAATCTGTTTTTCAATAGATTTGACCAACCGCCCTCCCCCCTGTCTGCACAACAACCACTGCTGCCTCTAAGAAATCAAGTCCTGCTACCCACTCCCCACTCCACCGACACCCCCCCCACTCCCAACACACAGCCCCCCATCCTGACCCTGACCAAGACCCAGGTGAGGACGGAGCTGAGGAAGATCAAGGCGAGGAAGGCGTCGGGACCGGACGGCATCAGCGCAAAGCTCCTCAAGTCCTGTGCAGACCAGCTGTGTGGGATTGTGACGTATATCTTCAACATGAGCCTGAAACTGGGGAGGGTACCACAGCTGTGGAAAACATCTTGTGTGGTACCTGTACCAAAAACTTACCACCCCAAAGACCTGAACAGCTTCAGACCGGTGGCCTTGACGTCCCACTTGATGAAGACCCTGGAGAGACTGCTCCTTGCTCATCTCCGCCCCCTGGTGGAACCAGCGATGGATCCACTCCAGTTCGCCTACCAGCATGGCATTGGGGTGGAGGATGCGGTGATCTTCCTCCTTCACCGTTCTCTGTCCCACCTGGAGAAGCCCGGGAATATGGTGAGGATCATGTTCTTTGACTTCTCCAGTGCTTTCAACACCATCCAACCGATGATCCTGAAGGACAAGCTGCTGCGCGCAGGGGTGGACCAGCACCTGTCATCATGGATCCTGGACTACCTCACGAACCGGCCTCAGTTTGTGAGAACCCGGGACTGTGTTTCCGACACGATCATCAGTAGCACGGGGGCCCCCCAGGGAACGGTGCTGGCTCCCTTCTTGTTCACTCTTTATACTGCGGACTTCTCACACAACACAACACATTGCCATCTACAGAAGTTCTCTGATGACTCTGCGATCGTTGGTCTCATCTCCAGCGGAGATGAAGCTGAGTACAGAGGGCTTATCCAGGACTTTGTGGACTGGTGCCATCGGAACTGCCTCCAGATCAACGCGAGGAAAACTAAGGAGCTGGTGGTGGACTGCCGCAGGCATGGGCAGCCCCTCACAGCACCAGTAAATATACAGGGAACAGACATCGAGATGGTGACATCCTACAAGTACCTGGGTATTCATCTGAACAATAAACTAGACTGGTCACACAATACTGACGCACTCTACAAGAAGGGACAGCGCAGGCTGTTCCTGCTGAGGAGACTCAGGTCTTTTGGTGTACAAGGGGCGCTGCTGAAGTCATTCTATGACACGGTGGTGGCATCAGCCATCACTTTTGGAGTGGTCTGCTGGGGCAGTGGCATTACTGCAGCCGATAGGAAGAGACTGAACAAACTGATTAAGAAAGCTAGCTCTGTCCTGGGGCAACGCCTTGATCCGATGGAGGAGATAGGAGAGAGAAGGACGGTGGCTAAACTGTCATCTCTGCTGGAGTCCGAGTTCCACCCTATGCAGGACATACTGGATGCACTGAGGAGCTCATTTAGCAGCAGACTACATCATCCCAGGTGCACAACCGAGAGGTTTCGTAGGTCCTTCCTACCAACGGCTGTCAGACTGTACAACCTAAGCAGGGCTGCTCGCAGAGATAGCAAAAAGACGTAACAAACTAATAGTTTTTTTTTTTTTTTTTTTTTTTTTTTTTTAATGAAAAAGATGCAATATACTTACACAATTGTCCTCTCCGGCATACAACTAGGAACATACCGGTCGCTATGGAGGGTGAGAATATGTATGGGCACATAATCATACCATGTAGGATAACTAAATAGACGGTTATGCTGTTTCATCCCACCTAGCAACAATGCTCTGCACTGTGTGTGTTTATATATTTACATATTTATTCCATCTAGCTACAATGCTCTGCACTGGGTGTGTTTATATTTATATATCTATATATTTATTCCATCTAGCTACAATGCTCCGCACTGTGTTTTTATATATCTACATATTATTCCATCTAGCTACATTGCTCCGCACTGTGTGTGTTTATATACTTGCATATTTATTCCACCTAGCTGCAATGCTCCATACTGTGGGTGTTTATATATTTACATATTTATTCCATCTAGCTACAATGCTCTGCACTGTGTGTTCATATATTCATATATTTATTCCATCCAGCTACAATGCTCTGCACTGTGTGTCTGTGTGTGTGTGTGTGTGTATATATATATTTTATAGTAATATGTACATATGTATATTAGCTGCTCTTGCTTGCTTGTTTTTTCTTGCCTTCTGATTGTTGCTCTGAGTGTTGCTATCCCTGTGCTGTTGCAATCCTGGAATTTCCCCGTTGTGGGACTAATAAAGGCTTATCTTATCTTATCTTATCTTATCTTATTAGGGGGGGCACGCCGTCGCGTAAACCCTTTTCCTCCAGCCTTAACCCTGTTGGTCCAGACAGGAGTGCGCGCACGTCCGCGTCACTGCTTTGTTCCTCTGCCATGGCTGCATAATCTATCCCTGCATGGATAGGTGCTGCGTATGTGTCCGCGTTAGTGAAGAGTTCTGCGGCTGAGGTAGTATAATCTGTCTCCTCGCGCTCTGGTGATGTCACAGCGCGAGAGAGGCAGTCTGCTACCACGTTAAGTTTGCCTGCCACATGTCGAATGTCTGTGGTGAACTCTGAAATCGCAGCCAGCTGTCTTTGTTGCCTGCCTGACCATGGTTCTGAAATTTTAGCCATAGCAAAGGTGAGCGGTTTGTGGTCTACAAAAGCCGTGAAACTCCGCCCTTCTAACCAGAACTGGAAGTGGCGGATGGATAAATGAAGCGCTAGCAGCTCCCTGTCAAAAGTGCTGTACTTACGCTCAGTTTGATTTAGCGATTTGCTGAAGAATGCTAAAGGTTGCCAGATCCCGCTGACATGTTGTTCTACAACTGCCCCTATAGCTAGGTCTGAAGCGTCTGTGGTTAGCGCAATGCGGGCCGAGGGATCGGAGTGAACTAACAATGTGGCATTAGCTAGGGCGCTCTTTACTTCCGCGAAGGCGCGTTCGCGCTCCGGGGTCCATTCGACCGCGTTGGAAGCTTTCTTTTTTCTGAGTGTGTCATATAGGGGCTGCATGAGCTGAGCTGCATGGGGGAGGAAACGGTTGTAAAAATTAACCATTCCTAAAAATTCTTGCAGTGATTTGACCGTTTGTGGTCGTGGGAAACTTTTTATCGCTTGAATTTTGTCTGGAAGTGGAACTACCCCGTTCGGAGAGACTCTGTGTCCTAAAAAATCAATTTGTGACACACCGAATTTGCATTTGGCTGGATTGATTATTAACCCGTGCTCTTCTAGTCTCTGAAAAACCGTAGTGAGGTGCTGCTCGTGTTCTTCCTCAGACGAGCTGGCTACCAGCATGTCGTCGAGGTAGACGAAAACAAAAGGAAGGTCGCATAATACCGCGTCCATCATCCGCTGAAAAGTTTGAGCGGCGCCTTTGAGGCCGAAAGGCATTTGCAGGAATTCAAAAAGGCCGAAAGGGGTTATTACCGCTGTTTTAGGAATGTCCTCTGCTCGAACTGGGACTTGATGATAACCGCGGACCAGGTCTATTTTTGAAAAAATGCGCGCACCCGCCAGATGTAGTGAAAAATCCTGAATGTGAGGAATTGGGTAGCGGTCATGCGCTGTCGCATTGTTTAATCTGTGGTAATCTCCGCACGGTCTCCAAGAACCGTCGGGTTTCGGAACCATGTGAAGTGGTGAGGCCCAAGGGGTCTTCGAGCGTCTAACAATGCCTAATTTTTCAAGGGTAGTAAACTCATCCCGAGCTATGGTGAGTTTGGCCGCGTCTAAGCGGCGAGCTTTGGCAAATACGGGTGGGCCCGTTGTGGGAATAAAGTGTTCAACCCCGTGTTTAGCCACAGTGGCTGAGAATTTGGGAATTGTGAGTGCTGGAAATTGGGTGAGGAGTTGCTCAAACTTACCTCTTGCCGTGGTGACGCTGGCCTGCACAGGTGGTGGAGAAACTCGGGCTGAGCAGGGAATAGAAGCAAAAGACAATGCGTTAACCAAGCGTCTATTCGCTAGATCCACTAATAACCCATGTGCACACAAAAAATCTGCGCCTAACAAGTTAAACCTCACCGCCGCTACAACAAATGTCCATCTGTAGTTGCGGCCGTGGATGTGGAGGTGCAGGCTCTTTTCGCCGAAGGTGTCAATGTTGGAGCCGTTGGCTGCCACCGCTCCGTTGCCCCGTGTGCCCATGGCTTGATCTGCTTGGGAGGGCATGACGAAACTCAGTTGAGCTCCTGTGTCAATAAGGAACTGCTTGCCAGTATGTCCATCTGTCACATATAACAGCTTACTCTTCTCGCCGAGAACCGCTGCCGTTAACGGCTCTCGGCTTTGGCGTTTCCCGAAATCGTAAATTTGCAGGGGGGAACGCATTTGCCGGCCCTCTCGGCGAAGCGGTGGTGATAATAACAGACGTCGCTCCGTCTGTTACGTTTTGGCCGTGTCGCTGTCACCGCGGGCTGGATCTGCTCAGTGGGTTGTGGCTCTTCGTGGTTCTGGGCATCAGCGTTGAGGTCTGCGGATGCTGCTGTGGGTGTCTGCTCCTTGCAGGCGTTGACGAGCCGTTGAGCTTCGTTGGCGAGCACGCGGAAGTCTTGCTGGGTGCTGCATCTCATGTTGGCGAGTGTCCCTCTCATGTGTGGCGGCAGCGTGCTGAGGAATATGAATTGGAAGAGGAAGTTGTCATTGTCCTCTTCTTTAAGCTGCAGCAAATCCTCCATGAGGGCTTTAGGTTTGCACCCTCTGTGGCCGTAGACCGCCAGGATCTTCTCGGCTCTCTCTTCAGCTGAGGGGACGTAATTTGCCACGATGGTTGCTTTCAGTGTTTCATATTTTTGGTGAATATGAAACAGGTCTTTTGGTGTACAAGGGGCGCTGCTGAAGTCATTCTATGACACGGTGGTGGCATCAGCCATCACTTTTGGAGTGGTCTGCTGGGGCAGTGGCATTACTGCAGCCGATAGGAAGAGACTGAACAAACTGATTAAGAAAGCTAGCTCTGTCCTGGGGCAACGCCTTGATCCGATGGAGGAGATAGGAGAGAGAAGGACGGTGGCTAAACTGTCATCTCTGCTGGAGTCCGAGTTCCACCCTATGCAGGACATACTGGATGCACTGAGGAGCTCATTTAGCAGCAGACTACATCATCCCAGGTGCACAACCGAGAGGTTTCGTAGGTCCTTCCTACCAACGGCTGTCAGACTGTACAACCTAAGCAGGGCTGCTCGCAGAGATAGCAAAAAGACGTAACAAACTAATAGTTTTTTGAATGCAAAAGATGCAATAGACTTACACAATGGTCCTCTCCGGCATGCAACTAGGAACATACCGGTCGCTATGGAGGGTGAGAATATGTATGGGCACATAATCATACCATGTAGGATAACTAAATAGACGGTTATGCTGTTTCATCCCACCTAGCAACAATGCTCTGCACTGTGTGTGTTTATATATTTACATATTTATTCCATCTAGCTACAATGCTCTGCACTGGGTGTGTTTATATTTATATATCTATATATTTATTCCATCTAGCTACAATGCTCAGCACTGGGTGTGTTTATATTTATATATCTATATATTTATTCCATCTAGCTACAATGCTCCGCACTGTGTGTGTTTATATACTTGCATATTTATTCCACCTAGCTGCAATGCTCCGTACTGTGGGTGTTTATATATTTACATATTTATTCCATCTAGCTACAATGCTCTGCACTGTGTGTCTGTGTGTGTGTGTGTGTATATATATATATTTTATAGTAA